>ONZH01016692.1:0-27384 GCA_900303285.1 Rhinella marina
AAAAAAAAAAACAGGTTAGAATATGGCGATAGCTGCACTACTAGTGCCAGCCAGCCAAGTGACAAAAATAATAAATAAAATGTCTTCTAGCCCTTAGAAGGGGCTGTTGGGTTCTTTGTGGGTGATCCCTGCGTAACTGAGAACTAATTCAGGCCTAACACTGTCCCTGAAAGGCAGCAGCTCTATCCCTAACGATATCCAGATGGCATCTGAGACGAGCACCGCGGCCAGTCGGTAGTATATTCCAGGGTCACCTGATCAGGCCTGCCAACCCCTGCTATCGACATGTAAGGGCCCACGTGATGCTGGGTGGTACGCAGAGTCTCCTGGCTTGTGATTGGCTGTGTTTTTAGGCGCCAAAAAAGCACGATGCGGAAGTTGCCATTTCCTCGAGCATGGCGAGATACTCGTCCGAGCATCGAGCAGTTACGAGTACCCTAATGCTCGAACGAGCACCAAGCTCGGACGAGCATGTTCGCTCATCTCTAGTCGCTATCCATGTCTCTTAGATTAGGTGCTTGCTCTTTTTCTCCACTTGGGGAACATCTGCGGGATTGCAAGATTTTAGGTTGAGCTGGTTGTGATTTTTTTGAAGGAAGGAGTCTATTGATCCTGATTGGTGCTGTGAGGCTGAGTTTCTGGATTTGTGTGGGCCTATTTTCACAATTGCTCATATAAGAAGACAGGTTGTTCAGTGAGATATTTGGCAGTTTAATGCTTTTCAATGCCCCTTTTGTAGCAGCCCTTACTCTGCGAGGAAGAGTATTGGGTTTACATTAGGTAAAATTGTATAGTTTTGCAGAGGATGGAATGTTCGTAGCTCAAATGGTGAGCGTAAAAAATTGGATAAGTGGCCCTTTAAGAAGTTAAGCACAGAGAGATGATAATGAACTCCTCTGTTGGTAAAAATTGGGTCTATGGCCCTTGCACGTGCTTGAGTGCTAGGTGGGTTGGAGCTGAAAAATTGGGTCGTTGGCCCTTTAAGAGTTGGCTTGTTTTAGAAAGTTGTAGTGAGAGAAGCAATGGATATATTAGTAGTACTTAGGAACTTGTTCTTGTCGGTGTAGATGCAGAGAGATTTGAGTTGTCTCGTAAGAGCTATACAACAAAATGTCCGCTCCGTTTGGCTGTGGCAAATCTATCTTAAGAGCCGGTTCTCGTCGGTGGCAAGAATCTGGCCTGCAGAAACCGCAGAATGAGGAAAGCGTGTGGTGGTCCGACACTCCTGAGACACAAGGTAAGTTTCCTTGCTAGGCAATAACCTCTGATGGGGGTTGGTTGTGTGCCGACTCCTGTGCGAGGATGTAGTTAGGGCTTGAGGATTAAATATAACTGGCAGTGAGATGCCCAACTGGTGTATCGGGTTTGTATAGATACAACAGGCAGTCTCTTAAGATGGCGGACGGGACTTTGAGTCAGGTATGGCTGTAAAGTGCTATTATAGTAATTTCCTGACCTGTGAGATTGATATCAGTGTTTGGGGCCCCTCGTGACTTGTCTGCTCGTGTATTGGTGCTCCGGAAACGGTAGGTGTGGGAGTGAAAGGTTCTAATCTACGGTTGTGCCGGGAATTGAGGCCTGGGCTTCAGGGCTCCGAGTAGGCCCCGGCTGGATCTCCTGAGTTTCTGCTGTCGAGAGGCCACGTCGAGGTGCAAACTGTAGCTGGTATCCTGTGGGTTCACTAGACAGTTGTTCTGAGTGCCTTATCTTTTGAAAAGACGACTGATGGCTGTGGATAAGTGTTAGATAATCGGAGCTGTGTGAATTTGCTTCCTCTCAGCTTGGCAGCTAGCCACGCCCCGTACAAAAGTTTCTAAAACATGTCAAGAGTGGTTACAGGTTCTTTTTAAAGGGTTTATCCAACCCTTATAATGCCCTCCCCCCCCCCCCAAATGCTCAGGCTCCTCACATAGATTGTACTTATCTTGCTCCCCGGCACCCGCATCACTCCTGATGCCTGCGCGGCCACTGCATTTCACCATTGCGGGAATGAAAACATCCGGTAACGGGGGGGAGCCAATAACAGGCCACGTCAGGAACAAGCCACCCTATTGTCACCTGCAATGCTAGGGAGGCTTGTTCACAGCATGCTATTGGCTGATCCCCCTGATTTCAGTTACTGGATGTTTTCATTAGTGCGCCGGTTAGATGCAGCGGCGACTGGTAGGCATCAGGAGCGACGCAGGTGCCTGGGAGTGAGGTAACTACAATCTGTGTGAGGCACCCGGGCATTTGGGGGGGGGCATTATAGGGGTTGGTTAACCCATTTAATGTAAAGGAATTTTTACGTATTTTCATGCAACAGGAAGGTTTGAGAGATTGTCTATAAAGTTGATGTTTTTTTAGATCAGATATTGAGATGTGTGGATTGTCCTTCCGTAGAGGATGAAGGGTCTTTTATCTGAAGATTTTTAAACTTAAATTAATTTAAAAATAACAAATCTCATTTACTCCAAAAATACATAGCACACATATCATCACTGAGAGCTTCATAATGCATTTTGAATAGAGTCTGTATGTTAAGGAGTTTGGGCTGCATTAATCACAGACACTGCCATTAATTTCATGTTTTTTTACATAAATTAATTAATTTAATTAATTTAATTCATTAAAAAGTACAAAACCCATGCCAATACATCGGTACAAGAGCCTTGATCTGAGAGAAGTGCGGGCACAGACTGAAGCCCACTGTGATCAGCTAAAATCTGGTAGAGCACATTAGTACAGGGCAAATCGTACCAATGTTCTGTTCCAGAATTTGCTTTGGGGGAGCGCAGGCAGGACAATGATCTGTGCTCCCTCCTGTGCAGAGTTCTCTACAGCAGCAGAAATCCATAAACCATGCAGCACTGAAAAGCTAGATTAAGAATGAATGTTCAGGGTGATTACATTCAGCCTGCACTGTCCCTGCAATATCCCTATGCTCTCTCTACAGTCTCTAAAAACTCTACCTATGATCTCCCTGCATTGTCCCTGCAGTGTCCCTCTCCAATATTCTTCTTTTAACTGCTTTCTGCAACACTGTCCCTTGTCTCTCCTAAGCTAAGCTCACATTAAAATGGCCATGCAGGATTAAGCTTTGTTTCCCCACAGTTAACTTCATGTGCTTCATCAATCTTATCATGAGCAGCATGAAATGGATGAAGACAGGTGTTGTAGACTTCAAATTACATATATACACATCTCACCAAGATTGTTTAAATCTTTAAAACTACTTCAAAATCCAGTCTCAGACTAAAAAAGCCACAAGGCACAGAAAATCAAAGCACGCTTTCAATTGAAGTCATACATCAAACATGCTATAGACTTGTTGCTTAGATTAAAAATGGGTAAAGAAGTGAAAAATAAACCGTAAACCTCAAAGACTATCCTGTTTTATTTCTAAGTAGATTAAAACGATGAAGGTGTGATTTAAATGGAATTTTACTGGGATATTACATTTCTAATCTTTTATAAGGGACCACAAATGATTGACTGGCATGATTTTCGGAACTGGAGAATAGTATAATATGTAATATTTTTCTGATTTCAAAGAATACTGCCTAATATACATTTAAATTGTTTAACCAGTTTAGGTTTGAAGAAAGATATAGTTATTTAATGGTGTTTCAGTCTAAAAAGCTGCTTGGTACTCTCTCAGTCTCCTATGGATGCTTCCATTAGAAGTTCAAGATACTGCCTGTAGATTTTTTTTTTCTTTTGGAAATCAAACATGATAATCTAGAGAAATCCTTTCTGACAAATTGAATTCCCTGCTGCTTTTTCACTATTATGAGCAATGTTCTTTTTACATTAAGGTGCTCAGGGTTTTAAGGCTCAACTCGAATATAATGTGCCACTGAAAGCACACAATGAGTGACTGGAAAAACTGCTAGGAACAGCATGCCAAATTGGTATCTACTAAATAATGAGCTTTGCAAGGTCAAAATTACTGTGACAATCTGATGTTCAGGAAAAGCAAGCAAACCTGCTATGCACATACAGTATTATATTTGTATCATATCTATGTATATACACTTGTCATTGTAGAGAACAATAGCTGCTAAACATATGCATAGTAAGAGCAGACTACTTTAATCAGGCTTTCAATAATAAAATGCATTCAGTCTTTCATGTATTCATTCAAGTTAAAATGTCCTATCTATGTTCTTTCTGTTGTCTTATTATGTTCTGTAGAGAACAATAAAAATTCATATAATTCATTTCTTAAAGAGGTGCAATCACCAATAAATTAATAAATAAATAAAACTGCAAAATTTGTCCTTCTTGCTGCATTAGGTTCATTAAAACATGTTTATTATCATTTGTGTACATCTTAAAGGGAATGTGTCATCACAAAATGATCTATTGTTGATGATTTTTTTTTAATTATTCCATGTCAAAATTTATCAAAATTAAAATAATAATAATAATAATAATAATAATCATGCACATTTTCACACTGGTCACTAGGCCTAAAATACAGTATGTTAAGACTTCCTGTCTTTTGAGAGCAACTACATGGGACATATGAATGAGTGTGAGTAGCTCACCTCCAGAAATCAATGGAATGAGGTGCTCAAATCCAGGCTGTACCCACAGACCGTTTGTATTCAAAGGAACACAGAAAGTTTAAATAATAATTTGTGGATGAGCACACTCCACCTGTATTGTAGGAGTATAATTATTAAATGGGTCTCTCCTATGTATAGATAGTAGAGTATAGAAACGATGTAAGTATGGATATAAAAGCGGTAAAAGTATAAATAAATCAATATTTAATATATTACATAAATTATCAGCTGGCCAGCATGAACAAATAGTAAAAATAACAATAAAAAAAAAGTGGCAATAGGAGGGAATGTAGAAAAAATAAAAAGAAAATGATAAAAAATATAAGATGAGTATCCTTGCTCCAAATGTCACATGTCCATCCACATGGATGACTCTGTATTAAAATTTAATGGTCACGCTGTTCATCTGTTTGATCATAAATAGTGTTGTCACTGTCTAAGTGCAGTGTTGATACTGCTTAATAATGATGTTTCAATATTCCAGCATATTAGTTTGGTAAGTATTTAGTTTAGTACGTTACCCCTCCTTTCTGAGTTCTCTTGTGGAGCGATGTAGCCGCCGAGGATCGATGTCCGGCGTACTGTGTCGGCTTTGTTAGTTTTCCACTTTGATATCGCTGGTTGGGAGCGCTGACCTTCTGTGTAATTAACACGGAGGTATTCAACTTTCGCGCGCACTTGCCTCCCCTTTGGCGGTAACTTTGGTGGCGTCCCACGTGCTGGTAAAAAGATCTGATGTTTTCTTGTAAGTTTAGAATAATGATTAGTCAGATAGAAGGAGTTATTCAAAAGTCTGAGAGCTGTCCATCAAAATCAGAATAGCTCCAGTTTTATGATGCCAGTGTCCGTACTGTCCTTCAAATGGCCAAACGCGTTTCGGGACGTATTCTCCTGCCCCTTCCTCAGTGGCTATTAGTGTTGGACTGTGGACCTGGCAAACTTAAATAGTAGCATGGTAGTTGTGTGTTAGGTGATAGCAAAGAAGTGGTATGGATCCAGATCGGTATAAATAAATATCTCTCTTGTTTTCTTGGTTTACATAAAAACTATTATCAATAGAGGCATGGTAGCATCAAATAAATGGGTAATAAATAAATATGATGGACATATATAGTATAGAAAATGAAATAATAAAACATACATAAGTAATAGAGGTGATTAGAAAAATACTTGCAACTGCTGCTTTCTACAGCTTTTTTGGTGCTTTGTGTCAGTGAAATGAAATTTAGTGTAGTGATTTAATTTTATATGCTGATGGGTGTGTCTTATTTTTCAAATATCCAGTGTTCTCAACTTATATTATTTTCCATTTTTCATTAAATAATTTCTTGATTTATTATTATTCTCACTTAATGCATAGATAAATAGGTGTTTCTATATTCATCGTTGGTATATTGCAAGTGTTGTTATATATCATACAGATTTAATTGGATCTATGTTTACTTCATTTCGTTTGGCCATTTGAAGGACAGTACGGACACTGGCATCATAAAACTGGAGCTATTCTGATTTTGATGGACAGCTCTCAGACTTTTGAATAACTCCTTCTATCTGACTAATCATTATTCTAAACTTACAAGAAAGCATCAGATCTTTTACCAGCACGTGGGACGCCACCAAAGTTACCGCCAAAGGGAGGCAGCGCGCGCGAAAGTTGAATACCTCCGTGTTAATTACACAGAAGGTCAGCGCTCCCAACCAGCGATATCAAAGTGGAAAACTAACAAAGCCGACACAGTACGCCGGACATCGATCCTCGGCGGCTACATCGCTCCACAAGAGAACTCAGAAAGGAGGGGTACGTACTAAACTAAATACTTACCAAACTAATATGCTGGAATATTGAAACATCATTATTAAGCAGTATCAACCTGCAACTTAGACCAGTGACAACACTATTTATGATCAAACAGATGAACAGCGTGACCATTAAATTTTAATACAGAGTCATCCATGTGGATGGACATGTGACATTTGGAGCAAGGATACTCATCTTATATTTTTTATCATTTTCTTTTTATTTTTTCTACATTCCCTCCTATTGCCACTTTTTTTATTGTTATTGTTATTTTTACTATTTGTTCATGCTGGCCAGCTGATAATTTATGTAATATATTAAATATTGATTTATTTATACTTTTACCGCTTTTATATCCATACTTACATCGTTTCTATACTCTACTATCTATACATAGGAGAGACCCATTTAATAATTATACTCCTACAATACAGGTGGAGTGTGCTCATCCACAAATTATTACATGGGACATAGACGCAATGGAGAGGGTTTGTAAATGAGAGATCACCTCCTGCAAAAAGACAACAGTATATATGCACTCATCAAGTAGCGCAGAAGCTGAAAATGCACCTGGCCAAGTTGCTGCTACTCCCCTTTCCATGTAGTTTATTCTGCACATTTCAGAGAACTTATGGTATGTGCCCACCCAAGGTGGAGAGTCCGCTGACATATGGAGTTGTAACTATGGTCAAGGACAATATATGTAATTCACAGCTCACTGGGTAAATGTTGTTCTGGCCCAGGCACACCAGCAAACTTGGTCAGAGGATGGCAATGCTGCCTCCACATTGTAATGGTGGGACTTATGCGCCAATGCTCTCATCTGCCTCATCATCCCCTTGTCCTCACCCTTCAATGGGGTGGGGGAGGGCGCACTGCGCCACCAATGTTTTAATACTGGGGAGGGGAGGGCGCACTGCGCTACCAATGTTTTAATACTGGGGGGGGGTTGGGCGCACTGCGCCACCAATGTTTATTATACTGGTGGGGGTTGGGGGAAGGGTGCACTGCGCCACCAATGTTTTAATACTAGGGGGGAGGGCGCACTGCGCCACCAATGTTTTAATATTGAGGAGGGGGGGTATTAAAACACCAGCACAGCCCCGATTTCCTCAAGGAGATCGGAGCTGTGCTGAACTCTGCCATTGAAACTGTAGTTCCATGCGCCATCTGGTGGTGGTTACATGTAACTACACCTTCATTTTATGAATGAAGCAATATCGCTTTGCGCTCATGCAATTCTGCTGTAAGCGCAAGAGCTGCTACATCTGTAGGCACCATTCACATTAGTCCTCCAGCTTATCACCAATGTAGACCTAGGCGTTGTCACATGGTTCTGCACTTGGCCAGCTTAGGCGAATGGAGCCACACCGGGGAGGAACTACTAAGCATCAACAATAAAGAAATCAAATCCTGGCTGTTCCCCTGCCAACTGTAGACGGACGCATAGTTACTGAGAATGGGAAGAACATTTTGTCTGTGATGTGTCAGGAAGGGATTTCCCATGCGCCATACTTGGTGCATATCTTCAATCTTATTGTCACCCGGTTCGTCAAGTCTTCCACTGAACTATTAAAAAATTCCAGGAAACTGTGCATGCACTTCAGCCACTCTTACTGTGCAAAACACACTCTCCTTGATCTGCAAAATGCTCTTCCCTAACCTTGCCTGATTTGCGAACAGGTTTCCACCTGTTGGAACTCCACTTCCATATGTTAGTCTGGATGTACAAGCAAAGGATGTTGGTCAACGATTTTTTAATATTAAAGACAGATAAGTTTGCTTCCTTGAGTAATTTTCACGTTAGCCAGTGGCAGCTCATGTGGGATACATGCCAATTGCTCAGGCCATTTGAGGAGGCACTTTATTTCTCATTCGGCAGAACTACAGGATGAATGATGCCATTCCACTCCTTCACATCCTGGAGGGGAAGATGAGAAATATGATTGGCGAGGGGACAGAAGATGTGGCACCTACATCTCATGGCTACCTGAGCCCTGAGGATGAACTGACAGAGAAGGCACATGAGGATGAGGAGAACACAAATGCCCACAGATTTTATACACAACTAGGTGGTTTATCTGCCCAAGTGACAGGAGAGGAGCAGGAGGAGTTGGAGGGCGATTACAAGAGCAACACAGATGAACCCAACAGACCATGGCAATATGCAGTGTAGATGGAGGAAGAAGTCACTCTGAGTCCCTTGCATAAATGGCCAGATGCATGCTATCATGTTTGTGTAGAGACAGCCGCATTGTCAGGAGGATTGAGAAGAAGGATGACTACTGGCTATCCACAGGGATGACTACTGGCTTCTGAGAGGGATACAAAAATGGACTACTACAGAGATATGCTGTGTAGTCAGTTGGTCGCTGCCTATGAGTGCTGTCACTCATCTTCAGGAAGGTCTGACCGGGATGACCCTGTACAATCATGTTCCACTGTCATAACTAGTGGGGGAAGCAAGCAGGAGCAGCACCAGCTCCATAAGCAGCAACTTAAGTGTGGAATCTCTGATGACCAGTTTTCTTCAGCCGCCTTCTGAAGAAACCACCCAGCAGCAGCATTGGGACATGCAGCAGAAGGGGGAAAACGCAAAGCAGAAATGGATAAATTCCTGAAGAGGAGATCTGGGACATCCCCAGCCCGAGCTCTCAAGATGGTGGCGAGTGCGTGTGAGCATGAAGAAGAGGCGCCAGAAGAATATGACATGGAAAGCATACCTGACTCTGTGGCCATGGATGGGGAACAAGACACAGCACAAGTCTCCAGATCCTTCCTTAAGCAGACCATTCCACAAGGTTTGGCCCCGGTGATGAAGGAATTGTCATCAATAAAAGCTGAGGTACGCCACATAGGCCACAGGATGGAGGCCCTAGAAACATCTCAGGCTGCCATGATACAACACAGCACTGCGGTGCAACAACAATTAGAGGCCCACACTCTTCCTCCTTAAATTCAGCTTACCTTTTGATAGAAGACCAGGAAAACCGCAGCAGGAGAAAAAATAAAGGGTTTGCCAGAGACAAAATCATCCTTTCAAGAGACTCACTACTTGCTAAGTAGTATCATACTACTAAGATTATGTTAATACTTTCTGTTTTTACCATTTTATAATTGTTGTTTTTCTTGATGTTGGTCCTTTTTCTGGATTCAGGGCCCTATGCTCTCTGATTAGGCCAAGAGATGCATATCTCCCCCCTATTATATGCCTTTGGAATAACCAGTCTATCTTTGCTCAGGCATTACCTTGTATATTCCTTAGTTTTCATTTATGGTTCTTTCTGTTGATTTACACACTGTTTTATATTTGTCTCTCCCAGGGATGGCTCAGGTGGCTCGATTGCTGTAGGCTCGGAGACTCAACATGGCATTTATAAAAGTTACATCCTTCAACGTGCGAGGCTTCAATATTCCTCAAAAGAGATCTCAGGTTATTACTATACTTAAACATCTACATACTGACATATCTTTCCAACAGGAAACTCACTTCAAACAAGGGAGAGTTCCCAACCTTTCCAAAGTCTATTTTAGACAATGGCTTCATAGCTGCCATATTGGGGCCTCCAGAGGAGTTAGCATTGCTACCAAGAAATCTATCCCCTTTGTTCATTTGTTTACCTATGCAAACTAAGAGGGCAGATTTCTTTTTTGTTAAAGGGAAGATTGGATCATTGTCGGTAACACTGACCACTTGATATGCATCTAATACTGCTCAAGTCAAATGGCTTAAGACGGTTCTAGAAAAATTTTAGAGGTTTGCCGAGGGGCTTAGGATTATTGGAGGGTATTTAAATGTTGCCCTAAATCCATCATTAGACACGTCCACGGGCACCTCAGCTATCTCCTAAGTGAATCTCAAATGAACATATAGGGCTCTACATATTTTTCAATAGATGTATGGCGGATGACACATGTGACCACCAAAGATTACACATACCACTCTACTGTACACAACTCTTAACAGAGATTAGATTGTTTTTTGTTCAGCTAATCACATACAAATAGCACAGGGTGCTGATATAGGACCTATTTCTGTATCGGATCATGTGCCAGTGGCGATTACCCTCTCTGTCTCTGATCTACCAACCAGAGAATTGTAGTGGCGTCTCAGACACTGTTGGACTCGGAAAGAGTTAAATCACTGGAGGAGAAATTAACCCTCTTCTTTGAGATTAATGACACAGGGGAACCATCACAGGGGGTTGTTTGGGAGATGCATAAGGCATTTATCTGAGGTGAACTGATTGCTTTAGGTGCATCGAAGAAAAAAAGAACATCTTAAAATGCTTAACTCTCTTTTATCTTAAATAGCTTCTCTTGAAATGATACATAAACAATCCACATCTCTCTCAGCCCAACAGGAGTTAGCCAACCTTAGGCGACAGCTTCTGAACCATTTATATATAACTTCAGCTAAAGCATTTCAATATTCTAAGTTCAAATATTATGTGCATGGTGACCAGGGCAATAGACTTATGTCTCGTCTAATTAAAAAAGAAAAGGAGTCCTCATTCCTTCACTCTATTACTAGCGCAACAGGCAATAAGGTATTGAAACCTGCCCATATTGCTGAAGAATTTAGACAGTTCTATGAGTCTCTCTATAATTTGCGATCAAAGCAACAAGATGTTAGAACTAGTGACGCCCAGATTGCCTCCTTCTTAGACTCCATAGATTTGCCCACTGTACCCCAACAGGCACGTACTGCCCTCTTAGCGCCTGTTACTACAGAAGAATTCTCTCCCCTTGGTTAAAAGTCCAGGCCCAGATGGGCTACCATCTGTCTACTATAAGAAACATCTTGCAGTCCTTATGCCTCATATGCTTAAATGGTGTAATGTGCTTTTAGAAGGGTCACCCCTTCCAGATCAAGCACTAATGGCTCAGATTACTCTTATTCGGAAAGAAGGTAAAGACCCTGAGAATTGTGGAAGTTATTGTCCCATTTTGCTCCTGAATGTGGATGTGAAAATCTGGGCGAAACTATTGGCAAATTGCCTTAAAAGCTTAATGCCTCATTTAGTCCACTCAGAACAAGCAGGTTTTATACAGTACCTGGCAGGCAGGGAGGGCTGTCATAATTCTCAAAGAGTGATCCATGCCATACACTATGCCCTCTCCCATAATATCCCTTTGACCCTTCTCAGCACAGATGCAGAAAAGGCGTTTGATAGGATTAGCTGGGATTTCTAAGTTAAGGCATTAGGCATTTGGTTTCCCTCAGCAATATATACAAGCCATTATGTCGCTGTACAGCAGAGCGCCTAGCGCGCGTCTCAGAGTGAATGGAACCCTGTCGGGTGCCTTGCCCATTGGGAATGGTACTAGGCAGGGATGCCCCCTATCCCCCTACCTACTGTATTCATTTTGACTATGGAGACTCTTCTGCAGGCCATCAGGGAACATACAGACATAAATTGCATTCAGATGGGCAATGAAACACAAAAGTGTGCAGCATTCGCTGATGATTTGCTTCTACTGATCTCAAACCCCATACAGGCATTCCCACATGTCTTATTTGAAAGATTCGGTACGCTTTCCAATTTTGAAATCAATTATAGCAAATCAGAAGCACTTAATATCACTGTCCCCTCGAGAAACATTTCAACACTTAAGAAAAAAACTTAAGTAAGAAACTAGCACCTTTTTATTGGCAACATTCTCAGATTAAATCTATGTGTTCAGATCACCAATAAACCATCTTTGCTGTTTGCTGCTAACTACAGTATCCTCTTGCTGCAAAAACTGAAATCAGAGTACTGTCCGGATTATTAAGTTCCTTAATATAAGCAATGGTCTCCTGAATGTACCTTCTTGCCATATGCTCGCAAAGTTTATCCCACTCCTTTCTCATCCGAACTTACCTGATTTACTGCCAGGCTGGGACAGATGCAGATCGCACAAACAAAAAGATTTTTTGACTTTGACTGAGGAGTATCTTGATTTCTCCTCCGCTGGATCTTAGCAACAGCAAACCTACATAAACCTCCTGACCCCTTCTGGCTAGAAGAATTACTTAGTACTGACAAACCGCCTACCCGGCTTGTATCTCTCTTTTATAAACAGCTAATTTCAACGGAGGGGGGATCAGACTTGCTCTTTTTTGGAGAGTGACATCCGTACTATCCATACACATTCACAAGGGTTCTCAAGATGTGTCAGGATTCAAGAAAACTCTTACAAAATTATGACAAGATGTGCCGTACTCCAGTTATACTACACCGGATGTGACTCCATACTCCATGTGTTGGAGGTGCAAAGGGGACTTTAGGTCACATCTTTTGGTCCTGCCATGAAATTAAGAACTATTGGGAGGAAGTATTTCAAATTATCGAGAAGATATTCAACACCCGATTCTCCTTCACCCCTGAGTCTGTCCTCTTATAGTTACCTAATGTTAACTGGAGACCCTCCAAATCAAATTTAGCCACACATCTCACCCAAACTGCTGAGCTTCTGATTTCGCTCAAATGGCTTGACCCCTCTCCCCCATCCATTTCCCTTTGGCTTGATAGGGTTGATCAGATATGTAGACTAGAGGAATTAGCTAGTTGGGCAGACAGAACACATACTGCCTTCCTCACACTTTGAAAGCCCTTGGTTGACTTACAGACAATCTACATTGTGGGCCTCTGAAACGAGCTCATCGAGCCTTTAACAATTTACGATCTTTGTTACAGTTACTGCTTTTGTCTTAAAAAGATGTATCAGCAACTTATCTTTCGTCAAAGCCACCTGAGCAACTTCTGCCGCTACCTCTGGGAGTAGACCTATGTTGACTTTTGTTTTCATTTGTTCTTTATTTCGTGCTCCCTCCCCCTTTCCCCCCTCTCCCCCCCACCATTTAAACCCAACTTTCTCCCCTTTCCCATTTCTATAATGAAAATAAGAGTCCTATTTGTATTTTTATTCGAGGTATATTGGCTCAACATTGTCACCTATTTCATTTGAGCCTACAAGTTTTTTTTCTTATTGTCATATTAATTTACATATTGTCTTCATGCCTTGTGTTCTTTATATTACTTGACTCTCAATAAACAGAATTATCCGGATCCCCTTGGATTACTGGGCGTGCAAATTTGAAGTGTGGCCACAACTGGCCAAGTTTGCTATAGACATGCTTTCCTGCCCAGCCGATAGTGGGGCATCAGAGCAGGTGTTCAGCACAGCAGAGGGAATAGCCACCTCTAAGAGAACTTGCCTTACCACCCAAAATTTTTAGAGACTAACCTTCATAAAGTTGAATTAGGTGTGGATCAACCATAATTTCCAGATACCGGTGCCTGATGCAACAGAATAGATCATTCTGCCACTAATGATCATACTATAGTGTGCTGCCTCAATGGAATTTTGTACAAAATTGGCCGTTACTTCTGGTCATGTGCTGCTTCCACCATTCTGATGCTGCCACCCTCCTAATGCCTGCTGCCTCTAATTGTGATATTCCATTATCTTGTGCTTTATGCCACTGCTGCTGCCCCCGCTCTGTCATGGGGCCACTATTGTCACTGTTTGGCCATGTTCACCTCACTGTTTATTTTTCTGTTCTTCTGATCCGTCAGAAGAACAGAAAAAATAATAATAATTATATTGTATTTTGAGCATCCATAAGGCCTCTCTAACATGGCCAGTATTTGGTCAGTATTTGTGCATCAATATTTGATGAGCATTTGTAAGCCAAAACCAGGAGTGGGTCCAAAACACAGAAGAGATACAAATTTTATTTTTTATCAGAAAAAAATGGATCACAAGAATGGAAAAATAAAAGTTGATGTGAACACAGCCTTACTGTCATTGCTGTTGCTGATATCGATCCTACTCTGTCATGTGGCTACTATTATCACTGTTACAGCCATTGCTGCTGCTGCCAACCTCAACACTCTGTCATGGGGCCACTATTGTCACTTCTACTGATTCGATTCCTGATGACACCCTCCCCACTCTATCATTGGGCCATTATTGTCACTGTTACTGCCATTGATGCTGCTGCCACCCTCACACTTTGTCATGGGGCTTCTACTTAGATATTGGTGGACTGCATAGTTATGTACACAGTTGGTGTGTAGTTCAGCAGTCACCTACGCTCTCCCTCCACTCTCCCTGCAGTTTAACTTCCAAATCTTCACACTGAGAATGGGTGACAAATGATTTTGGTTGAAATAACCTTTTAACATAGGTCTTACATCATATAAACATACAAGATTTAGGGCAGAAAAAAAAGCACATGGTCTATCCAGTCTGCCCTTATATTATATAATATCTTATTTATGTTAAGATAGACATGTGGTTATCCCAGGAATGCTTAACTTCACTAACTGTAGATTTCTTAAACACATCTTATGGAAGTTTTTTTTTTTTCTAAACCTCACCTACTCTTTCAGTGTAATAATATTTCCTGACAGTGGTTCTGATCCCCATACTAGTTTTAGATTGTGCCCCTTTTCTTCTGTTTTTGTTGTTTTATTTATAGAGTACCTTTACCACATTTTATGGTTTCCTTTTCTCAAGGCTAAACAGATTATGTCTCTTCTAATGTTTTATGCCTCAGACCCTCCACCATATGTGTCTTTGTACACATTTTACATTTTATCTATACTGTTTTTGCAGTTGGGGTTTCCAGATCTGGACATAGTATTCCAGATGTGGTCTCACTAGTGCTCTATACAGCAGGATCACTATCTCTTTCCTTATAGTTATACAGTACTGTACCTCTAGTTGTTCTGCCAAGCATCCTGCTTGCTTTCCCTGCCCACACTCTGCATTCATTTTGAAACTGTCTGATACCAGGACCCCAAAATCTGTCTCTTCTGAAGTCAAATCCTTGCTAATACAGATCTGCCAATATGATAGTCCAATAGAGGGTGTCTTCTCCCTAAGTGCATTATTTTACATTTTGAAACTGAACTACATGCAATTTCCATTGTTTGCACCATTTTCCCAGAGAAGCAAAATATTTTTCCAACTTACTAATTCCTCCAGAAATATAAGAATCAGATAATCTGAAAGGAATAACAGGATTTTATTCATTTTTAGTTATAACTTTGTTGGAAAAATACTTTCTTCATTTAGTGATGCTTTTTCAGACTTCTTGGCTTTTACTAAATAGAGAGTCTTTAATGGTGTTGCTCCTATAAACAGAATTACATTACAATGTCAATAAAAAAAGTTATTAAAACTACATTTAAGGACATTGAGACACTTTATAGATTAAAGTAGGGGATTATATTGATAATATCATATAGCAATATGACACACATATCAAATTTTAGCTAAAGGAACAATCTATACAGAACCATCAAGTCCTGCAGCATAATTCTAAGGCCTCTTTCACACGGGCGTCATGGATTCAGTCCGGATGCGTTCTAGAAAATCCGCACGCATTTGCACCAATCCGCACGCAATTGCAGTCAGTTTTGACTGCGATTGCGTACATTCATTCAGTTTTTTTCTGCGCGGGTGCGAAGCGTTTTGATGCGTTTTTCACGCGCGTGATAAAAAACTGAATGTTTACAAGCAACATCTCTTAGCAATAGAGATGAGCAAGCATACTCGTCCGAGCTTGGTGCTAGTTCGAGTATTAGGGTACTCGTAAGTGCTCGCTGCTCGGACGAGTAGCTCGCCATGCTCGAGGAAATGGCAGCATCGTGCATTTGTGGCGCCTATAAACTCAGGCAATCACAAGCCAGGAGACTCTGCGGTACACCCAGCATCACGTGGGGCCCTTACATGTCGATAGCAGGGGTTGGCTGGCCTGATCAAGTGACCCTGGAATATACTAGTGACTGGCCGCGGTGCTCGGCTCAGATGCTGTCTGGATGTCGTTAGGGATAGAGCTGCTGCGTTTCAGGGAGAGTGTTAGGGCCTGCATTTAGTTCTCTGTTAGGCAGTAATCACCCACAAAGAACCCAACAGCCCTTCTAAGGGCTACAAGAAATTTTTTTTTTGTCTCCTGGCTTGGCTGGCTGGCACTAGTAGTGCAGCTATCGCCATATATAACCCCCCTTTTTTTTATGTTATATCTCAGTGATACAAATAAATTTCACACAGCAGTGTGGAACCATTCTGTCTGTCACAGTTCAGTACACTCACTCCAATCCGTATTTTCTGTCCAGGTGACACTTTCTGTACGTCACAGAATACAACCAGGTCTTTTGCTGTCACGTGTATAGCTTGATCCCCAAAATCTCTGTGCGACATTTGTCTGGGTCGCAGTCAAAATAGCCACCGTCAGCAGGGTGTCAGTTAGCTCTACGATGGTTTCTGCACGTCACGTTCCAAAAAAAACAAAACTACAAAAAAAATATATATAAAAAAATAGTTTTTTTGTTGTTTTAGCTCAGTGATACAAATCCATTTCACACAGCTACGTGGAACCATTCTGTGTGTCACAGTTCAGTACACTCACTCCAATTCGTATTTTCTGTCCAGGTGACACTTTCTGTACGTCACTTAATACAACCAGGTCTTTTGCTGTCACGTATATAGCTTGTTACCAAAAATCTCTGTGCAACATTTGTCTGGGTCACAGTCAAAATAGCCACCGTCAGCAGGGTGTCAGTTAGCTCTACGATAGTTTCTGCATGTCACGTTCCAAAAAAAACAAAACTACAAAAAAATATTTAAAAAAAATATATAGTTTTTATGTTGTTTTAGCTCAGTGATACAAATCCATTTCACACAGCAGTGTGGAACCATTCTGTGTGTCACAGTTCAGTACACTCACTACAGTCATGGCCAAAAGTTTTGAGAATGATACAAATATTAATTTTTACAAAGTCTACTGCTTCAGTTTTTATAATGGCAATTTGCATATACTCCAGAATGTTATAAAGAGTGATCAGCTTAACAGTAATTACTTGCAAAGTCAATATTTGCCTAGAAAATGAACTTTATCCCCCAAAACACATTTCAACATCATTGCAGCCCTGCCTTAAAAGGACCAGCTAACATCGTTTCAGTGATTGCTCCATTAACACAGGTGTGGGTGTTAATGAGGACAGGGCTGGAGATCAATCTGTCATGATTAAGTAAGAATGACACCACTGGACACTTTAAAAGGAGGCTGGTGCTAGGCATCATTGTTTCTCTTCTGTTAACCATGGTTATCTCTAAAGAAACATGTGCAGTCATCATTGCACTGCACAAAAATGGCCTAACAGGGAAGAGTATCGCAGCTAGAAAGATTGCACCTCAGTCAACAATCTATCGCATCATCAAGAACTTCAAGGAGAGAGGTTCCATTTTTGCCAAAAAGGCTCCAGGGCGCCCAAGAAAGACCAGCAAGCGCCAGGACCGTCTCTTAAAAGTGTTTCAGCTGTGGGATCGGGCTACCAGCAGTGCAGAGCTTGCTCAGGAATGGCAGCAGGCAGGTGTGAGTGCATCTGCACGCACTGTGAGGCGGAGACTCTTGGAGCAAGGCCTGGTCTCAAGGAGGGCAGCAAAGAAGCCACTTCTCTCCAGAAAAAACATCAGGGACAGACTGATATTCTGCAAAAGGTACAGGGAGTGGACTGCTGAGGACTGGGGTAAAGTCATTTTCTCTGATGAATCCCCTTTTCGATTGTTTGGGACATCTGGAAAACAGCTTATTCGGAGAAGACAAGGTGAGCGCTACCACCAGTCTTGTCTCATGCCAACTGTAAAGCATCCTGAAACCATTCATGTGTGGGGTTGCTTCTCAGCCAAGGGAATCGGCTCTCTCACAGTCTTGCCTAAAAACACAGCCATGAATAAAGAATGGTACCAGAATGTCCTCCGAGAGCAACTTCTCCCAACCGTCCAAGAGCAGTTTGGCAATCAACAATGCCTTTTCCAGCATGATGGAGCACCTTGCCATAAAGCAAAGGTGATAACTAAATGGCTCAGGGAACAAAACATAGAGATTTTGGGTCCATGGCCTAGAAACTCCCCAGATCTTAATCCCATTGAGAACTTGTGGTCAATCATCAAGAGACGGGTGGACAAACAAAAACCTACAAATTCTGACAAAATGCAAGCATTGATTGTGCAAGAATGGACTACTATCAGACAGGATTTGGTCCAGAAGTTGATTGAGAGCATGCCAGGGAGAATTGCAGAAGTCCTGAAGAAAAAGGGTCAACACTGCAAATATTGACTTGCTGCATTAACTCATTCTAACTGTCAATATAAGCTTTTGTTACTCATAATATAATTGCAATTATATTTCTGTATGTGATAAAAACATCTGACAAACACACATAAAAACCAGAGGGCAGCAGATCATGTGAAAATATAATATTTGTGTAATTCTCAAAACTTTTGGCCATGACTGTACAATCCGTATTTTCTGTCCAGGTGACACTTTCTGTATGTCACTTACTACAACCAGGTCTTTTGCTTCCACTTATATAGCTTGATCCCAAGAATCTCTGTGCGACATTTGTCTGGGTCGCAGTCAAAATAGCCACCGTCAGCAGGGTGTCAGTTAGCTCTATGATAGTTTCTGCACGTCACGTTCCAAAAAAAACAAAACTACAAAAAAATATATTTAAAAATTAAAAAAAAAATAAAAATACTATTTATGTTGTTTTAGCTCAGTGATACAAATCCATTTCACACAGCTGCATGGAACCATTCTGTCTGTCACAGTTCAGTACACTCACTCCAATCCGTATTTTCTGTCCAGGTGACACTTTCTGTACGTCACTTAATACAACCAGGTCTTCTGCTGTCACGTATATAGCTTGATCCCAAAAATCTCTGTGCGACATTTGTCTGGGTCGCAGTCAAAATAGCCACCGTCAGCAGGGTGTCAGTTAGCTTTACGATAGTTTCTGCACGTCACGTTCCAAAAAAAACAAAACTACAAAAAAATATATAAAAAAATAGTTTTTTTGTTGTTTTAGCTCAGTGATACAAATCCATTTCACACAGCTGCGTGGAACTATTCTGTCTGTCACAGTTCAGTACACTCACTACAATCCGTATTTTCTGTCCAGGTGACACTTTTTGTACGTCACTTAATACAACCAGGTCTTTTGCTGTCACGTATATAGCTTGATCCCAAAAATCTCTGTGCGACATTTGTCTGGGTCGCAGTCAAAATAGCCACCATCAGCAGGGTGTCAGTTAGCTCTACGATAGTTTCTGCACGTCACGTTCCAAAAAAAACAAAACTACAAAAAAAATATATAAAAAAAATAGTTTTTTTGTTGTTATAGCTCAGTGATACAAATCCATTTCACACAGCTGCGTGGAACTATTCTGTCTGTCACAGTTCAGTACACTCACTACAATCCGTATTTTCTGTCCAGGTGACACTTTTTGTACGTCACTTAATACAACCAGGTCTTTTGCTGTCACGTATATAGCTTGATCACAAAAATCTCTGTGCGACATTTGTCTGGGTCGCAGTCTAAATAGCCACTATTAACAGGGTCACGGTCTCTCAGACGTACTATGCCTCCTCCTCCGACCCCTCCTCTTCCGAATTACCATCTGTGGGCACGGCGCCTTCAGTCGATAGCTCTAGGCGCAGCAGCAGTGCCGTGGGTAAGCGCTAGCAGGCGGTGCTCAAACTGCTGAGCTTAGGTGACAAAAGGCACACCGCCCAAGAGCTGTTACAGGGCATCACGGCGGCGACCGATGTGTGGCTGGTACCGCTGAACCTCAAGCCAGGCATGGTTGTGTGTGAAAACTGGTGTAACCTGGTGGCGGCTCTGCAACTCGGCAGACTGACACATGTGCCATTTCTGGCCCACATGTTCAATCTAATAGTTCAGCGGTTCCTCAAGACATACCCCAATCTGTCTGATTTGCTTATCTGTGCGCATTTCTCAGGGCAGCGCAGCGCCTCCTACAACTGCCCGCTCACTGACTGTTGTGCGATGTGCCCACGAGATGGAATTCAACATTAAACATGTTATCCAGAGTTTACCAGCAGCGCAGAGCGATTGTAGACTGCCAGATGTCAACTTCCACCAGAACTGGTAGTCAGGTCAGTCAGATTCCTCAAGTCTACAATGAGGAGTGGACGTTGATGTCTGATATCTGCCAGGAGTTGAGCAACTTTGAGGAGTCAACACAGATGGTCAGCGGCGATGCCGCCATTATCAGCCTCACCATCCCGCTGCTTTGCCTGTTTAAAAACTCACTGCTCAGCATCAAGTCGGATGCTTTGCGCTTGTCACAAGAGACGGTGGAGGAAAATACGTCGCTTGATAGCCAGAGCACCCTCCGGTCTGTTTCTCAGCGCATATCGGAGGAGGGGGATGAGGATTAAGCGGAAGAGGAGGAGAATGTCGGCGAGACAGTAGAGGGTACCAGTGCTCAGTCCTTAACTCTTGAGCGTGTATGGGCTGAAGAGGAGGACTTGGAGGAGGAGGAAATGGAGAGTCAGGCCAGTGAGGAGAGGGAATTCTTACGTGTTGGGACTCTGGCGCACATGGCAGACTTCATGTTAGGCTGCCTATCCTGTGACCCTCGCGTTAGAAGAATTTTTTCAAACACCGATTACTGGGTGTTCACTCTCCTGGACCCACGGTACAAGCAGAACCTTTCCACTCTCATCCCTGCAGAGGAAAGGAGTATGAGAGTGAATAGATATCAACAGGCCCTGGTGCACAAGCTGAAACAATCCTTCCCATCTGACGCCGCTAGCGGCAGAGGGCATGGTTCTGTGGGCCAAGTAGTGGGGGAGAGGAGCCGAGCAGGCAGCTTGTCCAGCACTGGCAGGGGAACGTTCTCCAAGGCCTTTGCCAGTTTTATGTCACCCCAGCAAGACACTGTCACCTGTCCCCAGTCTAGGCAGAGTAGGGGGGAGCTGTACAGAAAGATGGTGAGGGAGTACCTAGCTGACCATACCAATGTCCTGCGTGATCACTCTGCTCCATACAACTATTGGGTTTCAAAGCTGGACACGTGGCCTGAACTGGGGCTGTACGCCTTGGAGGTGCTGGCCTGCCCTGCCGCTAGCGTGCTGTCAGAGCAGGTATTCAGGTGGCTGCAGCTGGTGGCGTCATTACCAATAAGTGTACACGCCTGTCAACTGACAGCGCTGACAGGCTGACGCTTATTAAAATGAACAAAGCCTGGATTTCACCGGAATTCAAATCTCCTCCAGGGGAAAGCAGCTAAAGATTAACATTACTTATGTATCCGATTCCTCTTCTCTACTCCTCCTACTCCTCCTCCTCCTCCATGTCGTCTTTGCCTAACGCTAACCAAAAACACGCCATTTTTAGAGGTCCAACTGGCACTCTTTTACCACAATTTTTCAGGAGGGCCCCCTACAGGCCCTCTCTTCAAACAATTTTTCCAGAGGTCCACCTACAGGCCCTCTCTCCAAACAATTTTTCCGGAGGTCCACCTACAGGCCCTCTCTCCAAACAATTTACGTCTTTTTCCTATCTTTCTCTCTCTCCAAACTATTTTTCCGGATAGCTGCCATATACGGTAATAAACTGAGAAGAATACAGAGAACACATGCCACACTTGATCAAGCTCATAATTTACGACTGTACCGATTGATGCTAAATTTTTAAGTTGGGGTCCTGCGCCCTCATTCACTGAATTTCACTGATCTCCTCAACGTCTCCTCAAAGAACCGAAAGACCATTGTGGAGAGAGCGGCACAGCTCGCCATCAAAGTGACGAACCCCAACGCCATACTGCGCAGCGAAGATAACGAATAAATATCTCTGTGGTTAGAAATGCGCAACAACATATGAGGTTTTGAGCATTTTCTGCAATTTAAGACCACTTTTTTCTGTGATTTTGTTTGTACATTTATGCCCCTTCAAGACGAGCGTGTGAGACGCATGTCTTCCACATCGCATTTCCTGGCCTGAACTCCCTGCACTGACGGGGTCACATAGCATTATACTGATTTATGATGCTGTGTAACCCTTACAGTTCTGGAATGTATTGGATAACATATGCTCCCTAATATGCTAATCTCCTCCTGGGCTGGTGGGAGGACAAATATGTGTTTACAGATGAGGACAACTGGTGGGGCCACAAGATTGTATTTTGGGGGCAGGAGCTTCGCGACTGAGCTGAATGCGCGCATCTGCCTGAGCTTCGTCGCTTGCCTTTCATCCCGGGCACTTAATAAGCATTAAAAACCCAAAAGGATGGGCAGAACCACGAAAGAGAAGTCCAGGGACGGTGGAGGGACCCCAAGACATGCTCCGGCACAAGGTGAAATTGAAAGATTTATGAAAAAAGCTTCTACCTCACTCGGAGCACAGCAATCCAAGATGGCGCCGGTCAGTAGAGCTGAATCACATGCTGAAGGGGAAGAAGGCTCTGATAGAGAGGGAGACAGCGACGCAATAAGAAGCCACTTCCTTTCAATACTGCTCTATCCTTCTTTATTTTCCGCTTTCATCCTTGATCCTCCATTGTTCGTTTTAAGGCTATATTGTACTCTTTACAAAGGATTTATATAGATATAACTTACCCTGCTTACAAAGTTAGCCCATATATAGGCATATATTATCTTTTTGAGATTCCTAAGGGTTATTGATACCCAAAAATATTTATGATTGTCCGGTATGGGACTTCCGGCTGTTTAAATGGAAGGTCCTCCAGCTGAATCACACGCTGAAGGGGAAGAAGGCTCTGATAGAGAGGGAGACAGCGACGCAGAGGAGACTGTTACAAGAGAAGATCAGGTCATCTCAAAAACTTTTCTTACCTCTTTTCTTACTGATCTACTAGCCACTTCCTTAGAACCTATCATGTCTGAATTGAAAGACTTAAGGCAAGATATCCGCCAAGTCTGCGGCCGCCTTGAAACTTTAGAGACAAATCAAACAGTGGTGATAGATTTCAATTCAGCGGTCGCCTCTAACATGGACAATTGCCAAGCCCATATTAATTATCTATACACACTGGTCGAGGACCAAGACAATCGGGGCCGCCGAAATAATATACGCCTGAAAGGCCTGCCAGAAACTGTCCAACCTGAGGACTTAACGGCAACACTGCATGGCATATTTAGTAATTTGTTAGGCCCAGACCCGGGAGACCTGTCTATGGACCGGGCGCATAGAGCACTGCGACCGCTCCCCAAGCCGCAAGAAGCGCCGAGAGATGTCATATGCCGCATGTCAAACTATATCATTAAAGAAAAAATAATGCAAGCCGCCCGAAAAGCTTCATCTATTCAACACGAAGGTGTCGCTATCAGCATCTATCAAGACCTGTCTCCCATGACCCTTAAGAAGCGCACCCATCTTAAACCATTACTTGAAGTCTTGCGCTATAGAAATATTACCTACAGATGGCTGCACCCTTTTGGATTATTAGCCAATACACCGGGAAGAAAATTGGTGATCAGATCCTACTCAGACCTCCAACGTGCCTACCAAGCCTTGGACATAGAACCCCTGGATATCCCGGACTGGTGCCCGGCGCAAAATGTTGCCGAACTACGGCAGCTCCCGAAAATAATTCCTTGGACGCCGGTACGGTCGGGGAAACCTCAGAGAGGGAGGAATACTCCTAACAAGCTCACCCCGAAGAGACTCAGGATCCAAGAAGTTCAACAAATGGATGCTGACTAACCTCCAGCTTCACATCAGCTGGCAATACTATATCCTTTGCTTAACTTCTGCTTTACTATTTTCTTCTCTTCTACTAACACCTTTCAATACTGCTCTATCCTTCTTTATTTTCCGCTTTCATCCTTGATCCTCCATTGTTCGTTTTAAGGATATATTGTACTCTTTACAAAGGATTTATATAGATATAACTTACCCTCCTTACAAAGTTAGCCCATATATAGGCATATATTATCTTTTTGAGATTCCTAAGGGTTATTGATACCCAAAAATATTTATGATTGCCCGGGATGGGACTTCCGGCTGTTTAAATGGAAGGTCCTCTCCCATTTTGTTCTTCTAATCTGTACCTAACATTATTAGGTCATGGTTCTCCTCAGTTCTCTGAACTTAAGTACATTACTAATTTTGCTTACTTTGTTTTGTTGATTGTTTGGTTCAACATTTTTCTCCCTCCTTTCCCCTGTCTTCCTATCCCTTCCCCCTCCCTCCTTCGTGAATGGACTGGGAACCTACCACTCGCAGTTCTGTGGGTTCATATTTATCTAACTAGATTTTGTAATCTTTCCACTAGCGTACACGAAACTGTCAAAACAAGATACCATGGCTGATTTAAAGATCTGTACCTTTAATGTGAAGGGCTTGAACGCGCCGGAAAAGAGAAGTCAAATCTGCAGATATCTTCATAAAAATCAAGTAGGTGTAGCTTTTTTACAAGAAACTCATTTCAGAGAAAAACACATACCTCGGGTGAGTCACTTAATTTACTCCCAATGGTTCAACAGCACTTCTTCAGCCTCAGCTTCTAGAGGAACCAGTATCTTAATTCACAAAGACGTCTCTTTCTCGGTGAGTTCGACTCTATGTGACCCAGATGGGAGATATGCTTTTCTCAAAGGTACAATAGGTGATCAGATATATACCATGGGAAATGTGTATGTCCCAAATGTTAATCAAGCAGAGTGGCTATGTCAAACCCTTGAACTGTTCAGATCCTTTGCTGAAGGACGCATCATATTTGGTGGTGATTTTAACATATCCTTAAACCCTATACTAGACTCCTCCAATGCAGCGTCCTCTTTATCTGCTAATAACATACACAGAGTCAATAGGAAACTAGTAGACGTTGCCTTGGCGGATATCTGGAGATCTTTCCATCCGAGTGATAAAGATTATTCTTTTTACTCTCATGTTCATCATTCATACCATAGACTAGACTATTTATTTACCCCTCCCGCACAACTCCATCTCTGCAGTTCCGCCTCAATTGGCCCTATTCTATTATCTGACCATGCTCCTGTCTTTACGTCCATTAAACTGACAGGGCTACCAAAAGCTCAATATATATGGAGACTCAACAACACTCTTTTAGAAGATGACGTTCTTTAGACCCACAGATCCTAGAAAAATTATCTACAGCACGTACTAACCTTAAAAACTTACTAAATGTTCACACTGCTAAATTATTCTTGTCCACTCAGCAGAAATATTATGCACATGGAGACAAAGCATCCAAATTACTACTCTCCCAGATACAAAAACGTAAAGCAAGGTCATATATTACCTCTATTAAATCTAAAAAGGCATGAGACCTCCGGTCTACATAGACCATAGCCCACAGATTCACAGAATTTTATAGAAACCTTTATAACTTACATAACTCCCAGGCCTTAGACGCACCTGTAGATAAACGGCTCCCAATTGATAAATGGCTGTCTTCCTTAACACTTCCCACTTTAAATCAAGAGCAATCCTCCACATTAGCGGCTCCCTTCTCTATCTCAGAATTAGAAATAGCGTTAAAAAACTCCCCATTAAATAAATCACCGGGCCCGGATGGTCTGCCCACACTATATTATAAAAAGTTTAGCAATATCCTCCTCCCATATTTCTTAGATGTATGTAATAATACTCTCCAAGGCACACCCTTGCCCAGTCAGATGCTAACTGCACACATTACAATAATCCCTAAGGAGGGCAAAGATGCATCCCAGTGTTCTAGTTACCGTCCAATTTCACTCCTGAATAACGATTTGAAGTTGTTCGCCAAAATGTTGGCCAACAGACTTCAAAATCTCCTCCCACATTAATTTGCCCAGAGCAGGTAGGATTTGTGTCAGGCAGAGAAGGGAAGATGAATACTTCCAGAGCTCTTCATATTATTCAACATGCCAAGAAGATATCCTCCCCCTTGGTGTTACTTAGTACTGATGCCGAGAAGGCGTTCGATCGGGTGGACTGGTTATTTATGTCAAGAGACCTCTCCGATTTGGCATTCCATCCCAATTCATAAATGCAGTCATGTCCATGTACGGTTCATCAAGGGCTAGGATATGGGTCAATGGTACTCTTTCACCTATATTTGATATCAAGAATGGCACCCGTCAAGGATGTCCCCTTTCTCCCCTATTATTTGTACTTACAATCGAAACTCTTTTACAAGCGTTTAGAGAAGATCTCAGGATTAGAGGAATCCTAATTGGAGATAGGGAACACAAATTAGCTGCTTTTCAGATCATGTACTTCTATTTATCTCTAACCCTGGTGAAGCGCTGCCAGCGATTATGGCTATGTTTGACCTTTTTGGCACTTTGTCCAATTTTAAAATAAACATATCCAAATCACAAATACTTAATGTATCTTTGCCTAAAACGCAATGTCTAGATCTGCAAAGGAAATTCCCTTTTCCCTGGACTGCAACTTCAATTAAGTTTCTAGGGATTAACTGACATCTGAAATCTCTCAGCTATACAAAGCTAATTTTCAGCCCCTTCCAGAACAGATTAAAGCGATGTTACAAGCATGGGATATCCCTTTTGTATCGTGGATTGGTAGACGTACTTTAGTTAAAACTATAATTCTCCCTAAAATATTATATTTTCTACAGACGCTTCCTATCAGAATCCCCAAAGTCTTTTTTACAAAACTCAAGGCCGTCCTCTCTAGTTTTTTATGGAAGAAACAGAGACCTAGACTGGCCCATAAATACATAATTCAACAGACATCTCGGGGGGGGGGACTGGGAATCCCTGATTTTAAACAATATTACAAAGCAATACATGGGGTCAGATGTTTGGACATGCTCAGAGCTTCAAGTGATAGGTGGGATATCCATGCTGAACTGAATATGTCAGATATACCACTACGTTCAATGTTACTTACACCTAGACAAGTTCCTCAGGAACACTTCACAATTCATAATGTAATAACTAAACATTCAATCGTTCTTTGGTCTGGAAGTGGCATGAAAGATAGATTGTTGCCCCGGGCAATGGAAATGTTGCAGATCAGGGAAGTAATGGCAGATGCTCCTGCGGCCTTTAGGGAGACATTACCTTTGTCTGTGGTCTCAAGTACTACACCCATATTGGATATATGGGACCCACAACAAGAAATGTATATAGAATCGCTCTCCAACCATCCTGAGTTGAGAAACTTTTCCAATTTTCATATCTCACATCTCATGTCATATATGAAGACACACCTTACTTCATATGTGAAA
>ONZH01016693.1:0-132801 GCA_900303285.1 Rhinella marina
GAGAGGTGGGGGGGTGCACCTGATGTCAGGAGGAGGAGAGTGCACTGATCAGGAGGAGGAGAGGTGCACCTGATGAGGGAGAGGTGGGGGGTGCACCTGATGATCACGAGGAGAGGTGGGGGTGCACTGATGATCAGGAGAGGGAGAGATCTGGAGAGGGTTGCACCTGATGATCAGGAGGAGGAGAGGTGGGGAGCACCTGATGATCAGGAGGAGGAGAGGTGGGGGGTGCACCTGATGATCAGGAGGAGGAGAGTGTGGGGAGGAGAGGTGGGGGTGCACCTGATGATCAGGAGGAGGAGAGGTGGGGGGTGCACCTGATGATAGGAGGAGGAGAGGTGGGGTGCACCTGATGATCAGGAGGAGGAGAGGTGGGGGTGCACCCGATGATCAGGAGGGGAGAGGTGGGGGGTGCACCTGATGATCAGGAGGAGGAGAGAGAGGGTGGGGGTGCACCTGATGATCAGGAGGAGGAGAGGTGGGGGTGCACCTGATGATCAGGAGAGAGAGGAGGAGAGTGGGGGTGCACCCTGATGAGGAGGAGAGTGGGGGGTGCACCTGATTGATCAGGAGGAGGAGTGGTGGGGGGGGCACCGATGATCAGGGAGGAGGAGAGGTGGGGGTTGCACCCGATGATCAGGAGGAGAGAGGTGGGGGGTGCACTGATGAGAGGAGGAGGAGAGGTGGGGGGTGCACCTGATGATCAGGAGGAGGAGAGTGGGGGGTGCACCTGATGATCAGGAGGAGGAGAGTGGGGGGGGATGCACCTGATGATCAGGAGGAGGAGAGGTGGGGGGTGCACCTGATGATCAGGAGGAGGAGAGGTGGGGGGTGCACCCGATGATCAGGAGGAGAGGGTGGGGGTGCACCGATGATCAGGAGGAGGGGTGGGGGTGCACCTGATGATCAGGAGGAGGGTGAGAGGATCAGAGGTGGGGGTGCACCTGATGATCAGAGGAGGAGGGTGGGGGGTGCACCTGATGATCAGGAGAGGAGGTGGGGGGGTGCACCTGACAGGAGGAGGGTGGGGGTGCCACCTGATGATCAGGAGGAGGAGAGTGGGGGGGTGCACCTGATGATCAGGAGGAGGAGGAGGTGGGGTGCACCTGATGATCAGGAGAGGAGAGAGGTGGGGGTGCACCTGATGATCAGGAGGAGGAGAGGTGGGGGGTGCACCTGATGATCAGGAGGAGAGGTGGGGGGTGCACCTGATGATCAGGAGGATGGGTGGGGGTGCACCTGATGATCAGGAGGAGAGGTGGGGGGTGCACCTGATGATGAGGAGAGAGTGGGGGTGCACCTGATGATTGGGGGTGCAGGAGGAGGGGTGGGGGGTGCACCTGATGATCAGGAGGAGGAGAGGTGGGGGGTGCACCTGATGTCAGAGGAGAGGTGGGGGTGCACCTGCTGATTGAGGAGGAGAGGTGGGGAGCACCTGATGATGATGATCAGGAGGAGAGGTGGGGGGTGCACCTGATGATGATGATCAGAGGAGGAGGTGGGGGGTGGATCAGGGGTGCACCTGATGATGATCATGATCAGGAGGAGGGGTGGGGGTGCACCTGATGATGATCAGGAGGAGGTGGGGGTGCACTGATCAGGAGGTGGGGGGTGAGTTGCACCTGATGATCAGGAGGAGGGGTGGGGGGTGCACCTGATGATGATGATAGAGGAGAGGTGGGGGTGCACCTGATGATCAGGAGGAGGGTGGGGGTGCACCTGATGATGATGATCAGGAGGGAGGTGGGGGTGCACTGATGATCAGGAGGAGGGGTGGGGGTGCACCTGATGATGATGATCAGGAGGAGAGGTGGGGGTGCAAATGATGATCAGGAGGAGGGTGGGTGCACCTGATGATCAGCAGGAGGAGAGGTGGGGGTGCACTGCTGATGAGGAGGAGAGGTGGGGAGCACCTGATGATCAGGAGGAGAGGTGGGGGTGCACCTGATGATGATGAGAGGAGGGGTGGGGGGTGCACCTGATGATGATGATCAGGAGGAGAGGTGGGGGGTGCACCTGATGATCAGGAGGAGGGGTGGGGGGTGCACCTGATGATGATGATCAGGAGGGAGAGGTGGGGGGTGCACCTGATGATCAGGAGGAGAGGTGGGGGGTCCACCTGATGATGATGATCAGGAGGAGAGGTGGGGTGGTGCACCTGATGATCAGGAGGAGGGGTGGGGGGTGCACCTGATGAGGAGGAGAGGTGGGGGGGAGCACCTGAATGATCAGGAGGAGGGTGGGGGGTGCACCTGATGAGGAGGAGGGTGGGGGAGCACCTGAGATCAGGAGGAGGGGTGGGGGAGCACCTGATGATCAGGAGGAGGGGTGGGGGTGCACCTGATGATCAGGAGGAGAGGTGGGGGTGCACCTGATGATCAGGAGGAGAGGTGGGGGGAGCACCTGATGATCAGGAGGAGGGTGTGGGGGAGCACCTGATGATCAGGAGGGAGGGGGTGGGGGGTGCACCTGATGATCAGAGGAGAGGGGGGGGAGCACCTGATGATCAGGAGGAGGGGTGGGGGGTGCTCCTGATGATCAGGAGGAGGGGTGGGGGGTGCACCTGATGATCAGGAGGAGGGCGGGGTGCACCTGATGATGATGATGATCAGGAGGAGAGGTGGGGGGTGCACCTGATTCTGCCGGATCTTCAGAAAGGTATTGTCATGTTCTATATGTCGTCTGATTTTCATGTTTTACATTATTGATGGGACAACCCCTTTAAGGCCCTCCCCCTGATACTCCCCCCTGATACTCCCCCCTGATACTCCCCCCTGATACTCCCCCCTGATACTCCCCCTGTGTGCCTCTGTCTGGTGCTGAGTCACATTTGCCATTGTATAGACTTCTGCCTGTTTTCCAGACTTGACCTCTGCCTGATCTCCTTACTGACCCTGAGCTGTCAGCCACGACCTCGGACTGTTATAACCTGCCTGCCCTGGGCTCGGCCTGTCCCTGACTTCAGTAATCTGCAGCAGTTTCTCTTGACTCCCATGGGTCAGCTGTCCACCAAACAGAGAATACTCCAGGAGGTGGCGGCCTGGTGGTTCCCCTGCGGTGAAGTCCCGGCCTGTCGTCACTAACCTTCACATACATGTAATTAAAATCTCAAATGATCTCAAAATGATTTTGTGATGCACGTCCATTATTTTTTTTTCTTTTTTTACTTTCCTGGTGAAATCCGCTCCTGAGGTTCCGACGCCTGTCACACTGCCGTGTACTGGAGAAAGGATTCCCCTGCCGGCGGTGCCCTGCCTGTACCAGCGCTGCTCCTCGCGGGCCTGGCACAGGTCTGGTCGGCTCCTGGTGAAGTCAATGGTGTTAGAGGTTTAGCTGAGCAATGATGTGGGACGGAGACCCTGCCCTCTGCTCTGCAAGTAGCCTGGTTATTAAAGGGTTAACTGGTGAGCGCTCTCCCTGCTGGTAATGGAAGGGCTTACTGGTTATTGGCGGCGCGTGCGCACAAGGATGGAAGCGCTTGCAGTGTTCGGCACTGCAAGCGCTTCTGCGCATGCGCCGGCACGATCGGACTGCTCAGGCGCCGGATTTCAGCGCTAGACCAAACGGTCTAGCGCTGTCAATCTAATTCCAGACGGGCGTGGACGTCGGCATGGAGGAGAGCCTCGGGCCCCGGGGGGCGGTGAAGAAGCGGTGCTCCGAAGGCTCATTAGCATAGAGTTTTAAGTTGGTTTTTCAGCACAACCGCTGCGCTGTACTCTGCAATAAAGGTATGTTATAACTGTACAAGTTAAGGGGTTTTAACCTATGTATTTAAATACATAGGTTAAAACCTAGTGACAGAGCCTCTTTAATCTCCCCCAACGGATTGAAAAATGATTAATCAAAACAGGTGTTAGGGAAAACAGGTTTAGCAACCAGATTTATCTTTCAGAGCTCCTGTTTTCCCTAACCCCCAGTATTTCCTTTACACCAGTTTTGATAAATATCCCCCCCATTGAACCCAAATAAAGACATTCAGGGGTCGTGCACGTCTCACATGTCCGCTGGGGCCCCATCAATTACGGGAATCGGGGCACTGTAACCCTGGTGGTCCCACTGAAATTGAAGAAGCGGCTGGTTGGAAAAGCACTTCGGTAATTTGTATGGAAGCACAGGGGATTGGTGAGTACAGTGCTCGCCTATCTCCTCCGCTCCCATAGGAACCAATAAAGCCGTGCACACTTCTGACCAGCAGCTCCATCCATTTCAGGGGGCTCCACACAGGGTATGGGCCCCTATCTTATAACCAATCTTATAATTATCCCCCTCCTCCCTTATATGTGGATAGGGGATAACTTGTTATAACCGGAATACCCCTTTAAGGCGCTGGAGTCAGGTGCGGATGATTAGGGCCGCCGGCATGTGATCACATGATACAGTGACGTCACAGTGACGACCCACTACACCTGCGAAGAACTTCCACTATCAATCGATCCGCCCCGCCCATGGGAACCGTCCGGCCCCTCCCCTCAATCAGTAGGCCGCTCCCTGTTCCGCCCCTCCTCTTCTCAGCCTCTCTATTAGGCCAGTAGATTCCAGCTCCGCCCCTAACGCAGTGATAGCGGTTGGCTCCTCCCACTAACAGTCACCTTGCAGTGTTGCCGGAGGTACGCTCTTGACGTCAGTTGGAAGCGCCGCGTTGATTGGTCGTAGGGACTGCAGGACTTGACGGCACGGCGGCCATCTTTGTTGATGTGTCAGTGAGGGAGGCTGAGGATGGCTGTGTACTGAGGAGACCGGGCACCGGCGGGTGAGAGGCTGTGTGTGGGGTGTAGGGGGCGGAGACGCATTGTGTATGAGATACACTGTACCTTAATAGTTATACATGTATGTATTCACCTGTACGTGTGTGTGTGATAGGTGAGTGATGTCTTACAGAGGCCAGCACTGCTTTACTGTGGACATAGGGCCCATGAGAGCTGTGTGGGGGCCCCAGGGTGCATGGGGGAAGACAGGGGCCAGAGGTACCGTCCTGGGGAGACTGGAGGGCCCAGGGGTGCCGTCCTGTGGAGGGGGGTGCCTGGCGGTGCCGTCCTGGGGAGACTGGGGGGCCCGGCGGTGCCGTCCTGGGGAGACTGGGGGGCCCGGCGGTGCCGTCCTGGGGAGACAAGGTCTTCTGTAAATATTTTGGGGTTAGGGAGATGAGGTCTTAGCATTGAGAATGGGGGGGGGGGAGAAGGAGCCGCCTGCAGCTATTTGTGGGTGAGGGGGACAGAGCCGCCTGTTGTCCTTTTAGGATGTTGGGGGTTGTGTATGTTATGTGGGGTCTGTCAGCGTTTCGCTCACGCTCTGTGTACAGGTTGCCGTTATCCCTGCATTTTTGCACCTCCCTGTGTCAGGCGCAGAGAAGCCCCTGTCCGCTCGCCCTGCCCCCAGCGCTGATATCTCTGTGGTACGCGCTGGTACTCCGCCAGTTGTTTTGGGAAAGAAATTCTTTCTGGATCTCCAGGACAGGTCCGCTCCCAGGTCCGAACACACACCTGTGCCCTCCAGACCTCCTGGAGAGGGGTCGTATATATGGGGACAATCTCCGTACAGCGCCGCAGATTACGGTGGTGCTATATAAGCAGCGGGAAAATACTCTGAATAAGATTATTGGCGCCTGTGAGACCCAATAACTTACAGTCCACGAGCAGGAAGGGGGTGGTGCGCAGTTATGTTAAAGGGATTGTCTAAAAGTAAATCACCAGAGCAAGCAGGGAATGCTGGGAGACCTCAGCTGCAGAATTGTGAGCGCAGCTCTGGATCAGTACAAGATGAGTGCTGTAATGTAATGGAATGTATTACCGATACAGGAGCGCCGGTCACGTCTTATGTTGATGGACGCTCTGAGACTACCGGGTTTCCCGTCCCACTGCTTATCTGCCGCATCTCATCGCCGCTGTCTGTACTTAGTTGTGATTTGTGAGCGGCGTCCTCCGTTTTCCTGATTCTTTAGTTCTTTTCGGGACTTTGGCGTTTGTCCACATGTCACGTTCAGGCGCTGGATATCGCTGCCGTCATTGCCGTGCGCTGCAGATCTGTCCTTAAGGACTGTGTTAAAGGGCCGGTGTCCAATCTTGAAGGATTTTCCAGTTTCCTAGATAAGGGGCAGAATGGTGTTAAAAATAAAAGTGACATTACTCGCCCATCCCCCATCGCCGCCGCTCCAAGGCTTGTCTGGTTACCGCCGGCCTCTGCTTCATGGTCCTGGATGGACACAGGGAATGGCCGGAGATGGTCACCGCGCTCCTGCCATTGCCCGTGTGCCAAGTGGAGACTCGCGGGAAGGGGGTGGGGTCGGTAAATAACTTTATTTTTTACACCATTCTGCTCCTTACCGCGCCCGCCGCGCCACCCCTTTAATTTTTATATAATGAAAAGTTCTACAACTTTGTTAAATTTCCTAAGCGTTTTAAAGATCTGTGCTTGCTGTCAATGAACTGTGATGTATATGCTTACCCGTCCCTTCCTGACCTAACACTTCTCAGAGCTGAGGGTTTGTTACCATGTATCCAGTCTACGGTCTCTGGCCTCCTGCCGTTGTGTACGACTCACAGAGAATTGTCTGGATTCGACACCATTGTAACAAACCTTCAGCTGTGCAGGCGGGATTAGGTTAGGAGGAGCTTTCAGTCTCTTTGGATGGAAACAAAAAATGTTTCCATTCACTGACATCAAGCAGAGATCTTAAACAGTGAAGGAATTGAAGTAAACAAAATGTGTTACAATGTTGCAGTTTTATTGGATAAAGTTACATGTGGAGGATGAGCATTCTGATACACAGAAGATGGGAGTGCTGGTGGTCTCATAACGCAGCGTCCCGTCGTCACAGTGTGTCGGCTTCGCTGCGGCTCGGACACAAATGATCCGTTGTGCGGAGAGGCTCGGCTGCTCGCCGGCTCCACAATGGCCCAGTGTTCCTGCTGCCGGTCTGGACGGGGCTCGTCAGAAGATACAGGAAGGATTCTGCAGCTTCTAATGCACATTGTTCCTATTCCCTGCCGCTGTCAGGATCTCCGCTTTCTGTCTCAGGTGCCCGGCTTGTTACAGTGTATCGGTGCTTTAATGTTGGGTCAGTTCAGGACAGATGAAAGGTCAGACTAGGTCAGAGGTTGTCGGCGTCCATTCACTGCTCACACAGGTCTCCTGTATCTGCCCCTCCACTAGATCACCAGAGCGGCTGCCCTGTGCAGCTTCCTCTCTAGTGCCCTCCGTTCAGTACATGCAGTGGATTTCCAGAAACCACCAGTCTTCTGTTCAGGCGTCATGCACATGAACGTTGTTTGAGTCTGGACCCGAGCCACGAATTCACTTGCGGCCCCACAAAAAAAAATAGAACATATACTATAGGATTGGTCTATTAAGGGCCAGACCGGCTTCATGGTTTGTGGACCACAAAACACGGTACGGCTGTGTGCATGAGGCCTGAGGTGGATGTGAACCCCGCTGATCAGACACTTGGATATGGGCTAGGTTGTCTTAATGAGGCAACCCCTTTAACCTACTGATGGGGGATCTGGAGAAGGAGACACGGGGGGGTCTGGAGAAGGAGACACGGGGAGTCTGGAGAAGGAGACACGGGGGGGTCTGGAGAAGGAGACACGGGGGAGTCCTGGAGAAGGAGACACGGGGAGTCTGGAGAAGGAGACACGGGGAGGGTCTGGAGAAGGAGACACGGGGGGGGGTCTGGAGAAGGAGACACGGGGAGTCTGGAGAAGGAGACACGGGGAGTCTGGAGAAGGAGACACGGGGGGGGTCTGGAGAAGGAGACACCGGGAGTCTGGAGGAGAAGGAGACACGGGGGGGGTCTGGAGAAGGAGACACGGGGAGTCTGGGAGAAGGAGACACGGGGAGTGTCTGGAGAAGGAGACACGGGGAGTCTGGAGAAGGAGGAGACACGGGGGGGTCTGGAGAAGGAGACACGGGGGGGTCTGGAGAAGGAGGAGACACGGGGGGTCTGGAGAAGGAGACACGGGAGTCTGGAGAAGTCTGGAGAAGGAGACACGGGAGTCTGGAGAAGGAGAGACACGGGGAGTCTGGAGAAGGAGACACGGGGAGACACGGGGAGTCTGGAGAAGGAGACACGGGGAGTGGGAGGAGACACGGGGAGTCTGGAGAAGGAGACACGGGGGGGGTCTGGAGAAGGAGACACGGGAGTCTGGAGAAGGAGACACGGGGAGTCTGGAGAAGGAGACACGGGGAGTCGGGGGGGTCTGGAGAAGGAGACACGGGGAGTGTGGAGAAGGAGACACGGGGAGTGTGGAGAAGGAGACACGGGGGGTCTGGAGAAGGAGACACGGGGAGTCTGTGGAGAGAGGAGAACACGGGGAGTGTGGAGAAGGAGACACGGGGAGTGTGGAGAAGGAGACACGGGGGAGTGTGGAGAAGGAGACACGGGGAGGTCTGGAGAAGGAGACACGGGGAGGTCTGGAGAAGGAGACACGGGGAGGTCTGAGAAGGAGACACGGGGAGGTCTGGAGAAGGAGACACGGGGAAGGTCTGGAGAAGGAGACACGGGGAGGTCTGGAGAAGGAGACACGGGGAGGTCTGGAGAAGGAGACACGGGGAGGGTCTGGAGAAGGAGAACACGGGGGAGTCTGGAGAAGGAGACACGGGGGAGTCTGGAGAAGGAGACACGGGGGAGTCTGGAGAAGGAGACACGGGGGGGGTCTGGAGAAGGAGACACGGGGGGGGTCTGGAGAAGGAGACACGGGGGGGGGTCTGGAGAAGGAGACACGGGGGGTCTGGAGAAGGAAGGGGGGGTCTGGAGAAGGAGACGAGGGGGGGTCTGGAGAAGGAGACGAGGGGGGGTCTGGAGAAGGAGACACACGGGGGTCTGGAGAAGGAGACACACGGGAGTCTGGAGAAGGAGACACACGGGAGGGGGGGGTCTGGAGAAGGAGACACACGGGGAGGGGGGGTCTGGAGGAGCGGACAGCTACCAGTCGCTCCACAGGTCAAGGTCTGTGGTTGGGATGGTTGTCCACCGTATTGCTCCATCGCCATTAGAGATCAGTGGTTCCCTCCTTGCTGATTGTTTCCAGTGACTTCCATAACTATTGTACGTCTTGGACTTTGGCAGTTCCTGAGGATTGTAGAGATGAAGCGGAGGTTGCACTTTGTTCCTGACTGTTATAAACCGTTCCAGGAGAAGAGTCTGTGACGTGTCGGGGCTTTGATTGTGAATTATAAATTATAAGGGGGGAGGGGTGTAGACGGCCACGGGAGGGGGCACAGTGTAGACGGCCCCGGGAGGGGGCACAGTGTAGACGGCAACGCCGGGAGGGGGCACAGTGTAGACGGCCCCGGGAGGGGGCACAGTGTAGACGGCCCGGGAGGGGCACAGTGTAGACGCCCGGAGGGGCACAGTGTAGACGGCCCCGGGAGGGGGCACAGTGTAGACGGCCCCGGGAGGGGGCACAGTGTAGACGGCCCCGGGAGGGGGCACAGTGTAGACGGCCCCGGGAGGGGGCACAGTGTAGACGGCCCCGGGAGGGGCACAGTGTAGACGGCCCCGGGAGGGGGCACAGTGTAGACGGCCCCGGGAGGGGGCACAGTGTAGACGGCCCCGGGAGGGGGCACAGTGTAAGACGGCCCCGGGAGGGGCACAGTGTAGACGGCCCCGGGAGGGGGCAGCAGTGTAGACGGCCCCGGAGGGGCAAGTGTAACGCGGCACGGAAGGGGGCACAGTGTAGACGGCCGGGCTGAGGGCCTTCAGTAGAAGCTGCTCTGGATGTGAATGGAGACTGGAATTATCTGCAGTCCCCACTTTTTTATAAGCTGAGACCCCCAGTCCCGGTGTCCGTAGACCCCACTTATCGGGGGAACAGATCCTCTGAATCTTTCCTGCTGCAGATGAATTTGGTACATTTATTTGTCTGCCTGTATTTACCTGTAATTTGCATTGTGAGCCCACGTGTACAGGCGCACAGAGCACCACGAAGCTGAGCGGTTTGCAAATGATTGTTGGTCGCCCGACGGTGCACGTAAATAGCAGATTTACACGCAGAAGTGGCGCCGTCCTTTGAACACCGCTTCTCTGCTTTGGCAGTGGGGGCAGTGACTGCCACATGTGGCATAGACTCCCAGAGCACCCGTAACTCATGTGTGACTGGCTAAAAGGTGACACGTGACCGGCAGGGTTTGGCCACGTTTTGTACATCATGCGCGGCTTTCAAGGGTCCGTCTGACCCCCAGAGGAGTCGTCTTCTGCTCTGAAAGTGCTTGGAAAAAAGCCACTTACCCCTAAGAGCGGCTCCGCTCCAGCGCAGAGGGTCTCGCCGGTCCCCTGTGGACCAGAGTTGTGGCGTCCCACTGATTTTCGTGTGCCCTGCTGCAGCCATTCGTGGTGATGTGCCGACAGCCGGGACTCCACATGTCCGTGTCACAGGGGTCCGGAAGCTGTGTGGATTGGGGGCTCGGTGGTAAGTGGCTTTTTCCGCCACGCTAAGTACCTCCACTTAACCCTAAGCACGATTCCTTTGGACAACCCTTTACCTAATCTCTCCCTCTGCACTGCGAGGGTCACTGGCCCTTTAAGACGCCTTGTATCGGAAGCCATTGTGTGTGACCTGCTTTCTTTCTGATTGTTTTGTTATCTTTGTGGCTTTGTGGTTTAAACAGTGTATTTATTAGAAGGCCAGACAAGCCCAGTCACCATGACGACCGGGAAATCTTCCTTAGTAACCGGGCGTCCCCTCACCGTCGGCTCTCCGAGCTGCCGTGTCTGCGCCTTCGGATACGTTTATTTTTGCCCTTTTTTACCGTAGGCACTGAGCCGACCCCTCATAATATCTGCCGACCAGTGGGGGGCGCCGCGCTGTACGTTCACATCCTTGACCCAAGAGCTCACAATCTAATCGCACGTCCCATGATGTATCACACCCATCATCCCTGAGTTGAAGCGAATCGCAGCGATCAGTCTGTATTTGTAATGTGACACTGCAGATGTGGCCCCTGGTCAGTTCGGGGCCCCTCTACGATCTATATGATGTCTACACGTTTATACGGTTTATTCATTCCTTTTTTTTTTTTTTTTCCTTTCCTTTGCAGCTGTACGGACTTTACAGTCATGGAGGAACCTGGGGGTCATTCTCAGGACCGTCCTCCCCCCGCCGCTGAGGAGCAGTCGCCTCCCCAAGACTGTGAAGGAGATGACCACGAATCAGAAGCAGAGATGGCACTGGAAAGTGAAGAGTTAACTCAGGAGCAGCCGGGCTTTGTGAACCCTCCATCGTCAGAAGACTCCGATGAGACCTGTGACCCCCAATCCGACCCCCGTAACCCAGAACCTGCAGATCATGTTGCTGCTATACCTCAATCCGCGGACCCTGAAGAATCTAAAACGGTGACCCCAGAAATCCCCCCCGTCCAGGAGGTCCCCGAGACCGAGGTCTCCTTAGATACCATCAGCACCAAAGATCTTCTGTCCAAGATCCACCTCCCGCCGTCCCAGGAGGCTTTACTGGAGGAGATAGAGAGTGAGCTGAACTGCTCCGAGGTGGACTACAAGTCACACAATGGCATCAGTAAAGGTGGCTTAACCCTGGATATGCTGGAACAGTGTGTCCATGACAAGTATATGCAGCAGGAGAACACCATCAAAAGGTAAAGCTCCTCCTGCACCTGTGGTGTGTGATCTGCGGTCAGACATGGGGGGGACACATCCTGGGGTGTTAATAGAGGCACGCCGTCTTATTCAGAGACACCATGTTGTTGGTATATACCATCACTTAATGATCCCCTGCGGCCTCCCTGGTGGCCGGACGCCGGTGTACAGGTGAAGATTACACCAGGGAAACAATGCGACACCAATTGTTCCTCAGGATTGCCGGGGTCCGCAGACTGATCATAAAGTGACAGTATATACTAGCTGTATACTATCAGTATATCACATGGACATTTATGGCATATCGCTAAAATAGACCATAAATGTATGACTGGTGCAGGTCCCACCTCTAGGACCACCTCCCCAAAAACAGTGCCCCAACCACTTTTGGAAGTGTCACAGCGGAAAAGGCACATGTACAGCATTCTGTCTGTTCACTACAGGGCTCTGTCCCAGAGGAAAGACCTGCACCTACTGGAGAATTATGGCATGTCCTAGCAATGTGCCGTCACTTTACAGGATGAAAATACCCCCATATCCTATATTGATCCTGAGTTACATCCTGTATTATACTCCAGAGCTGCACTCACTATTCTGCTGGTGCAGTCACTGTGTACATACATTACTCTTCAAACAATGTAATCACTATAATACTGCTCCTATGTACAAGAATATAACTACTATAATACTGCTCCTATGTACAAGAATATAACTACTATAATACTGCCTCCTATGTACAAGAATATAACTACTATAATACTGCTCCTATGTACAAGAATATAACTACTATAATACTGCTCCTATGTACAAGAATATAACTACTATAATACTGCTCCTATGTACAAGAATATAACTACTATAATACTGCCTCCTATGTACAAGAATATAACTACTATAATACTGCCTCCTATGTACAAGAATATAACTACTATAATACTGCTCCCTATGTACAAGAATATAACTATTATAATACTGCTCCTATGTACAAGAATATAACTACTATAATACTGCCTCCTATTACAAGAATATAACTACTATAATACTGCTCCTATGTACAGAATATAACTACTATAATACTGCTCCTATGTAAAGAATATAACTACTATAATACTACTCCTATGTACAAGAATATAACTATTATAATACTGCTCCTATGTACAAGAATACAACTACTATAATACTGCTCCTATGTACAAGAATACAACTACTATAATACTGCTCCTATGTACAAGAATATAACTACTATAATACTGCTCCCTATGTACAAGAATATAACTATTATAATACTGCTCCTATGTACAAGAATACAACTACTATAATACTGCTCCTATGTACAAGAATATAACTACTATAATACTGCTCCTATGTACAAGAATATAACTACTATAATACCGCTCCTATGTACAAGAATATGTTGTGATTGACTACTAGAATCTCTGATTGCAGTTCTCTATATGTCAGTGTATTCTGCGGTATTATCACTCATTATGATGGAAGGTTTTACATTTTTTTGTGTTTTTCCAGGTTAACTGAGGAGAATAAGAAGCATCAGCAGCTGATCTTGGATATTTGCTCTGAGAAGGACCATCTAAAAGAAGAGCTGAAGAAGCGAGGAGACACTGAGGTCCTGCACCTGAACTCCATAAAGCAGGTAGGTGTCCCCCGTCTTGTAGGTTATTTGCTCAGCGATCTCGCCTGATACTCGTCTTGTACATAAGCTGCTCTCAGATGTCCGGCTCTTGTTCCCCACTGAAATAAATAAATTTTCATGTTGAGTTAATCACCGTTCAAGCAGCAAGTGTCTTGTGTATGACTTGTGTTACTGCAGTGTGATAGCGGTATATGGGAAGCACAAAGTACTGTGTGAACTACAGATCCTTACAGTATAATGACCGGCTGTAATATTGTGTTCAGTGTCTACAGTAATAACAGAGATAGGAGAAAATGAATCTCCTATGATTCACTTTATATTGTCTTTACATAAGAGCAGTATTATAGTAGTTATATTCTTCTACATAGGAGCAGTATTATGGTAGTTATATTCTTCTACATAGGAGCAGTATTATGGTAGTTATATTCTTGTACATAGGAGCAGTATTATAGTAGTTATATTCTTGTACAGTATTATAGTAGTTATATTCTTGTACATAGGAGCAGTATTATAGTAGTTATATTCTTGTACATAGGAGCAGTATTATAGTAGTTATATTCTTGTACATAGGAGCAGTATTATAGTAGTTATATTCTTGTACATAGGAGCAGTATTATAGTAGTTATATTCTTGTATATAGGAGCAGTAATTATAGTAGTTATATTCTTGTACATAGGAGCAGTATTATAGTAGTATATAGTTTTAGCTAGTTATATTCTTGTAGCATAGGAGCAGTATTATAGTAGTTATATTCTTGTACATAGGAGCGTATTATAGTAGTTTATTTCTTGTACATAGGAGGCAGTATTATAGTAGTTATATTCTTCTACATAGGAGCAGTATTATAGTAGTTATATTCTTCTACATAGGAGCAGTTAAATAGTAGTTTATATTCTTGTACATAGGAGCAGTATTATAGTAGTTATATTCTTGTACAAGGAGCAGTATTATAGTAGTTATATTCTTGTACATAGGAGGCAGTATTATAGTAGTTATATTCTTCTACATAGGAGCAGTATTATAGTAGTTATATCTTGAATAGGAGCATATTATGAGTTATATCTTGTACATAGGAGCAGTATTATAGTAGTTATATTCTTCTACATAGGAGCAGTATTATAGTAGTTATATTCTTGTACATAGGAGCAGTAATTATAGTAGTTATATTCTTCTACATAGGAGCAGTATTATAGTAGTTATATTCTTGTACATAGGAGGCAGTAATTATAGTAGTTTATATTCTTCTACATAGGAGCAGTATTATAGTAGTATTTATTCTTGTACATAGGAGGTAGTATTATAGTAGTTATATTCTTGTACATAAGAGCAGTATTATAGTAGTTATATTCTTGTAATAGGAGCAGTATTATAGTAGTTTATTCTTGTACATAGGAGCAGTATTATAGTAGTTTATATTCTTGTACATAGGAGCAGTATTATAGTAGTTATATTCTTGTATATAGGAGCAGTATTATAGTAGTTATATTCTTGTACATAGGAGCAGTATTATAGTAGTTATATTCTTGTACATAGGAGCAGTATTATAGTAGTTATATTCTTGTACATAGGAGAAGTATTATAGTAGTTATATTCTTGTACATAGGAGGCAGTATTATAGTAGTTATATTCTTTTGTATATAGGAGAAGTATTATAGTAGTTATGTTCTTGTACATAGGAGCAGTATTATAGTAGTTATATTCTTGTACATAGGAGGCAGTATTATAGTAGTTATATTCTTGTACATAGGAGGCAGTATTAATAGTAGTTATATTTCTTGTATATAGGAGAAGTATTATAGTAGTTATGTTCTTGTACATAGGAGCAGTATTATAGTAGTTATATTCTTGTATATAGTAGATTAGTATTATAGTAGTTATATTCTTGTACATAGGAGCAGTATTATAGTAGTTATATTCTTAGTACATAGGAGGCAGTATTATAGTAGTTATATTCTTGTACATAGGAGGCAGTATTATAGTATCTATATCTGTACATAGGAGGCAGTAATTATAGTAGTTAATATTCTCTATACATAGGAGGAGTATTATAGTAGTGTATACTTCTTGTACATAGGAGCAGTAATTATAGTAGTTATATTCGTTGTACATGGAGCATGTATTATAGTAGTTATATTCTTGTACATAGGAGCAGTATTTATAGTAGTTATATTCTTGTACATAGGAGCAGTATTATAGTAGTTATATTTCTTGTACATAGGAGCAGTATTATAGTAGTTATATTCTTGTACATAGGAGCAGTATTATAGTAGTTATATTCTTGTACATAGGAGCAGTATATAGTAGTTATATTCTTGACATAGGAGCAGTATTATAGTAGTTATATTCTTGTACATAGGAGCAGTATTATAGTAGTTATATTCTTGTACATAGGAGCAGTATTATAGTAGTTATATTCTTGTACATAGGAGCACAGTATTATAGTAGTTATATTCTTGTACATAGGAGCAGTATTATAGTAGTTATATTCTTGTACATAGGCCAGTATTATAGTAGTTATATTCTTGTACATAGGAGCAGTATTATAGTAGTTATATTCTTGTACATAGGAGCAGTATTATAGTAGTTATATTCTTCTACATAGGAGCAGTATTATAGTAGTTTATATTCTTGTACATAGGAGGCAGTATTATAGTAGTTATATTCTTGTACATAGGAGCAGTATTATAGTAGTTATATTCTTGTATATAGGAGCAGTATTATAGTAGTATATATTCTTCTACATAGGAGCAAGTATTATAGTAGTTATATTCTTGTATATAGGAGAAAGTATTATAGTAGTTATGTTCTTGTACATAGGAGCAGTATTATAGTAGTTATATTCTTGTACATAGGAGCAGTATACATAGGAGGGCAGTATTATAGTAGTTATATTCTTGTACATAGGAGGCAGTATTATACGTAGTTATATTCTTGTACATAGGAGCAGTATTTATAGTAGTTATATTCTGTACATAGGAGCAGTATTATAGTAGTTAATTTCTTGTACATAGGAGCAGTATTATAGTAGTTATATTTCTTGTACATAGGAGCAGTATTATAGTAGTTATTTTCTGTCATAGGAGCAGTATTATAGAGTTATATTCTTGTACATAGGAGCAGTATTATAGTAGTTATATTCTTGTACATAGGAGGCAGTATTATAGTAGTTATATTCTTGTACATAGGAGCAGTATTATAGTAGTTATATTCTTGTACATAGGAGCAGTATTATAGTAGTTATATTCTTGTACATAGGAGGCAGTATTATAGTAGTTATAATTCTTGTACATAGGAGCAGTATTATAGTAGTTATATTCTTGTACATAGGAGCAGTATTATAGTAGTTATATTCTTGTACATAGGAGCAGTATTATAGTAGTTATATTCTTGTACATAGGAGCAGTATTATAGTAGTTATATTCTTGTACATAGGAGCAGTATTATAGTAGTTATATTCTTGTACATAGGAGCAGTATTATAGTAGTTATATTCTTGTACATAGGAGCAGTATTATAGTAGTTATATTCTTGTACATAGGAGCAGTATTATAGTAGTTATATTCTTGTACATAGGAGCAGTATTATAGTAGTTATATTCTTGTACACGGCAGGCAGTATTATAGTTATATTCTCCCACACTTTCCTTGGTTCCTCATACTTTGTACTTTAATCTTTTATTGTCTCTGATAACAGAAAAAAGAGAAGTTGGGAAAACCTCCTTCGTGTTTGTTCATTTCTCTCCATGATTATATTTGTGGATGTTTCCTCCTCATTGGAAAAAAAAAAGTAGTTTTGAGGTTTTTCTGTTTCGTTCTTTTATTGTTTGCTGATCTTTTTGTTCAGGTTTTTTCAGGAATTACCGTATTGTTCGCCCCATAAGACGCACCTAGGTTTTAGGAGGCAATAAGAAAACAATATTTTTTATTAGATCTCAGGTCAGACCCCAATGTTAATGATCCCCAATCAGACCTCAGATAAGAGCCCCATGCCTCACTTTAGCCCCCATATCAGCCCATCACTCCAGCCTCCATGCCTCTTATTAGCCCCCATTATGAGCCCACCATGCCAGTAAAAATAAAAAAGCCACTTACCTCTCCTGCTCCTGGACACCGACGCTCTCTGTTCTTCTTCCTGTCGGCTGTGCTGTGACTCTGCGCGCACAGCCGAGCAGAGGTCCAGGAAGCGGTGAGTATAGTCTTCACCGCTTCCCGGTCCTCCGGTGCTAATGAGCGCTTCCATAATGGAAGTGCTCATTAGCATTCACCCCATAAGACGCAGGGGCGAAGAAGTGCGTCTTATGGGGCGAAAAATACGGTAGTTGAAATGGAGAAAAATTGGGTGGAGAGTAGAGATGAGCGAGCATGCTCGAGTGCCATTTTTGCGTATGCATTTTAAAATTCGTACGCTATTCATACGCATATTTTAATCTATATGCAAATGCGTACGAATAGCGTACAAATTCAATTTGTATGCTATTCGTACGCATTTGCGCATAGATTAAAATATGCATATGAATAGCGTACGAATTTTAAAATGCATACGCAAAAATGGCACTCGAGCATGCTCGCTCATCTCTAGTGGAGAGTATTTCTGGCCATGGACATAAGATATCCGAGTCTCTGTCACTCCAGTACGGATGGAGTTTGGGGTTTGTTATATTTTATCTATAATTAGGGTTTTGAGGTTTTTGTACCCGACCGCCTTCACTGCCTCCCCATTTAGTGCATCGAGAGATACATGTTACTCGGGGGCCCTGTAATAGTGAGGAATATTTTTGGGGCTTTTTGTTTTCCTTGTTTCCTGTAAATGTCATTGTGTAATGATACAATGAAACCTTCTGTAACTTTGCATTTCAGGAGCTCTGCTTGCTTTTCTTGAAGTGATACATATATAGAAATAACTGTTTGCTGAAAACCTATCCTGTCTGACGTCTTCTCACTCCTGAGGGTTTGTTCCATTTTCATCCAGACTAACACACATCATCTGCACTGATAGATTGTAACAACTGCCAGGATAGAGGATTGTCTACACTGGATACAATAGTAACAAACCCTCAGCTGTGAGAAGACTAGGTGCACTCTACAGCTCAGCTTGTTGCTTTGCAGTGAATGAATCCATAGTAAAACTGACCTTGGTTCAGAGGTAAATTCTGCAGCGCACTGTCGATTGTTCGATGCAAGCGCCTGAAGGTGTGAATGAGGCCCAAAATATCCCATTCATTGCCGGCAGAGGGTCAGCGGATCCGGTCAGGATTTCTGTTCTCAGCGTGAACATGGCCGAAGCTTTAGAAGCCTCTTCAGCCTTAGGGCTCATGCACACGAACATATTTTATTTCCGTGTCCGTTGCGTTTTTTTGGGGACCGTATGCTGAACCATTCATTTCAATGGGTCCGCAAAAAAAATGGAAGTTACTGTGTGCATTCCATTTCCGTATGTCCGTATTTTCATTCCGCAAAAATATAGAACACGTCCTATTATTGTCGGCATGGACGGACAAGGACAGGACTGTTCTATTAGGGGCCGGCTGTTCCGTTCCGCAAAATACAGAATGCACATGGATGTCATCTGTATCTTCTGCGGATCCGTTTTTTCACACGGTCGCGTGCATGAGGCCTTAAGATGTGCAGAGGGTTTGTTTCCATTAATGACAGTAAGCAGAGATCTTGAAAATGGAGAAGCGCCCACTGTTCCGATATGTTCCAGAAGTTTTCCTTGTGCAGTGAATGGATCTTATGTACAGCGGACTGGACACGTCCATTAGTCCGGAAATGGTCTTTAGGGTGTTTTCACGCTTAGAGGTGATTATATTCACAATGGCGGTACATACGAGGAGAGGGGCGGCGGTCCGGCTGTGGGCCGGCTCAGATTAGCGCTGTAATTTACGGCAGATTCTGATACAAATTATGGAAAATTAGGAGTAACAGCAGCACAAAAAGTCACAGTAATTGTGCTCAAAATGGCGCGCGTGTAGTAATGTAGTGTGACTGCTTGATGCCAGAATATTGGCGCACCGCCAGCGGTAAATCTGTCCACTTTTTTTTTTTTTTTTTTTTTCTTTTCCAAAACGCTGCGTCTTTAATTGGTGTTTGCACAGACGTCTTATGCCGCGGTCAGATGTAAGACCGTAGGAAAGGGGTCAGCAACCTCCGGCACTCCAGGTGTTGTGGAACTACATCTCCCATCATGCGCACTTGCTTGGCTGTCTAATGCCGGGTCTAAAACCTGAACGCAGCCAAAAAGGTTGAGATTTTTAAACTCGGTTCACCTTCCTTATTGATATTATTGTTAATCATTTCCCTCTCATTATTAGTCATCATCGTTCCGTTTTTATGTGGGGGTCATTCACCACTCTCGGGGCCGGTAGATTTGGATATGGAAGCAGGTGTTTAATGTCTGCCCCGTCATCTCCTCACATTGTGTAGAACTTGTTTGATCCTGTGTGAGCAGCCTCACGTGTAGGGCGGCTCCTCATACCATTCACGTCCTGAATCAGCACTGCCAGGATGAGCATTGTGTCAGTGATGGATTCCAGCTCTGGGTTATTGTAATTAGACCATCGCTCTATGAATTATTATGGTAATCATGAAGGATGCAGGTCTTATCAGAAGTCTCATTCCTGACGCTTGGATGGAGTTAACACTTGTCTGTTTCTGGAACCCTCTTAAAATACTTTGGAGACGATCACTTGCATGCTTGCGCCCCTCCTCTCTGGAAGGAGGGAGAGACCCCCATTATAGTGATAGGCTCAAAATTGGACTCGCCCCTTTGCCTTAAATGCATTAGATGGTGTGTACCCCTTTAAGACTTAATGCAGCACTCTTGCGGTGTACATTCTGACAGTGTGGACCAGGGAAGGTGGCGCCCCACCCGTCTGCACTGATACATTGTATGCTTATGGAATTGTCATATGAACCATTATCAGCACACAAATATACAAAGTAACGTTACCTGAGGTTCATGTACTAGGCCCCCCTCCCCCGAGCCGTGCAGCTCCTCCTCGTGTAGCCTCCGGACATGGGTTCCTCCGGTGCCTGAGGGTGACATGCAGATTGCTCTTCTTGCTGATGACGGGTTCAGCACACATTTCACATCAGGTTTGATTGGATTCACGCTGATACATTGTAACAAACCCTCAGTTGTGTGAGCTGGAATAGGTCAGGGCAAGGTGTCATTCTCTGGTTAAACTGTGTCTGTTCAGTGACAGGAAGCAGAGATCCTGGACACAGATAATGACTTCCTTATTGTTAAGGGATTATTTCTATAAACCCGGGAACCCTCCCCCAGGACGACCAGAGGCGATAACGGCGGCGTCTGTCGGTCACATGACGCATCATCGAGGCGCCCTCCAGTGGTGCCGGCGGTGTAATGGGGATGACTGTGCTGTATCGGTGGGTGACTAATATCTTCTAGGAGTCGTGACCACGTGCTGCGGTAACCGCGGTGTGTACGGTGATAATTGGGGGTCCGGTGCGATCATTATGGCGACCTCGCCCGGCCGATCCTCATTCCGTGGTGACTATGAACTCGTTTTTCCAGAACACGAGATTAAAAATAGACGCTGAGACCGGTTCACCCGAGATAAGGGCGGGCCGACCTAAAACTGCTTCCTGGTGTAAGCACGGCGAGCGCGGTGAGGCCTCATCGGCGGCAGAGCGACTGCTCCGTAAATAACAATCACCATAAAAAGCTCTACAACTTTCAACCAGGCTTCTTGTTTTGGTTCCTTAACATTTTCAAGATCTTTGCTTGCTGCCAGTGAACGGGGTTTTCATATGAGCCAGTAGCTTGCCACAAGCCAAAATAGCAAATTACTGTGGTTTTACCTAAACCAAAGGCAGTTTGTGGTAAAGTTTTGCCTCCAAGGGCAGCAGCGCCCCGTCCTCCGAGGCCCCCTCCAGGGGCAGCGGCACCCCGTCCTCCGAGGCCCCCTCCAGGGGCAGCGGCGCCCCGTCCTCCGAGGCCCCCTCCAGGGGCAGCGGCGCCCCGTCCTCGGAGGCCCCCTCCAGGGCAGCGGCGCCCCGTCCTCGGAGGCCCCCTCCAGGGGCAGCGGCGCCCCGTCCTCGGAGGCCCCCTCCAGGGGCAGCGGCGCCCCGTCCTCGGAGGCCCCCTCCAGGGGCAGCGGCGCCCCGTCCTCGGAGGCCCCCTCCAGGGCAGCGGCGCCCCGTCCTCGGAGGCCCCCTCCAGGGGCAGCGGCGCCCCGTCCTCGGAGGCCCCCTCCAGGGGCAGCGGCGCCCCGTCCTCGGAGGCCCCCTCCAGGGGCAGCGGCGCCCCGTCCTCGGAGGCCCCCTCCAGGGGCAGCGGCGCCCCGTCCTCGGAGGCCCCCTCCAGGGGGGCGGAGGCCCCTCCAGGGGCAGCGGCGCCCCGTCCTCGGAGGCCCCCTCCAGGGGCAGCGGCGCCCCGTCCTCGGAGGCCCCCTCCAGGGGCAGCGGCGCCCCGTCCTCGGAGGCCCCCTCCAGGGGCAGCGGCGCCCCGTCCTCGGAGGCCCCCTCCAGGGGCAGCGGCGCCCCGTCCTCGGAGGCCCCCTCCAGGGGCAGCGGCGCCCCGTCCTCGGAGGCCCCCTCCAGGGGCAGCGGCGCCCCGTCCTCGGAGGCCCCTCCAGGGGCAGCGGCGCCCCGTCCTCGGAGGCCCCCTCCAGGGGCAGCGGCGCCCCGTCCTCGGAGGCCCCCTCCAGGGGCAGCGGCGCCCCGTCCTCGGAGGCCCCCTCCAGGGGCAGCGGCGCCCCGTCCTCGGAGGCCCCCTCCAGGGGCAGCGGCGCCCCGTCCTCGGAGGCCCCCTCCAGGGGCAGCGGCGCCCCGTCCTCGGAGGCCCCCTCCAGGGGCAGCGGCGCCCCGTCCTCGGAGGCCCCCTCCAGGGGCAGCGGCGCCCCGTCCTCGGAGGCCCCCTCCAGGGGCAGCGGCGCCCCGTCCTCGAGGCCCCCTCCAGGGGCAGCGGCGCCCCGTCCTCGGAGGCCCCCTCCAGGGGCAGCGGCGCCCCGTCCTCCGAGGCCCCCTCCAGGGGCAGCGGCGCCCCGTCCTCCGAGGCCCCTTCCAGGCATAGGGTCCTCTGCAGCGGATCACAATTTCGTCAGATTTTGTCTGTTTTTGGTTGTTTGCGCTAAAGACGATTCTGGTCCTTTTTTAGTGTGTTGTACTCGTGAAGTATTAACCCTTTGCCTTCACAATCAATAGATGCAGATTTAGCGGAGCGCTGTGCTTTGTCCCTCCGGCTGCAGACGTCACTGTCGTATATTTAGGTCAGGTCTTCAGGTTTCCATTGACGCAGCTTCTTGTGTCCTGAGGAAACTTCAAAGGTGAAGGCGTCTTAGATATTTGCTCAGAGGCTTCATTATAGAGAAGCTACAGGGTGAAACTCACAGCAGAATGTCAGGGAGCCCCACCATGGCTGAGGGCGAGGGGCCCTAAATCCCTCTGTATCCATAGAGACTAATGGGAGCATTAGAAGCAGCACCTGTTATACGGCTGTCATGACTGCTCCTCAGCTATGAGTGCTGGATGATAACCACTGATTTCAGCTCTGAAGCCTGCAGAATAGTGAGCGCAGCTCTGGAGTATAATACAGGATATAACTAAGGGTCTAAAACAGGATAAGTAATGTATGTATACAGTCACTGCACCAGCAGAATAGTGAGTGCAGCTCTGGAGTATAATACAGGATGTAACTCAGGATCAGTACAGGATAAGTAATGTATGTATACAGTCACTGCACCAGCAGAATAGTGAGTGCAGCTCTGGAGTATAATACAGGATGTAACTCAGGATCAGTACAGGATAAGTAATTTATGTACACAGTGACTGCACCAGCAGAATAGTGAGTGCAGCTCTGGGGTATAATACAGGATATAACTCAGGATCAGTACAGGATAAGTAATGTATATACACAGTGACTGCTCCAGCAGAATAGTGAGTGCAGCTCTGGAGTATAATACAGGATGTAACTCAGGATCAGTACAGGATAAGTAATGTATGTACACAGTGACTGCACCAGCAGAATAGTGAGTGCAGCTCTGGAGTATAATACAGAATGTAACTCAGGATCAGTACAGGATAAGTAATGTATGTACACAGTGACTGCACCAGCAGAATAGTGAGTGCAGCTCTGGAGTATAATACAGGATGTAACTCAGGATCAGTACAGGATAAGTAATATATGTACACAGTGACTGCACCAGCAGAATAGTGAGTGCAGCTCTGGAGTATAATACAGGATGTAACTCAGGATCAGTACAGGATAAGTAATGTATGTACACAGTGACTGCACCAGCAGAATAGTGAGTGCAGCTCTGGGGTATAATACAGGATATAACTCAGGATCAGTACAGGATAAGTAATGTATGTACACAGTGACTGCACCAGCAGAATAGTGAGTGCAGCTCTGGAGTATAATACAGGATGTAACTCAGGATCAGTACAGGATAAGTAATGTATGTACACAGTGACTGCTCCAGCAGAATAGTGAGCGCAGCTCTGGAGTATAATACAGGATGTAACTCAGGATCAGTACAGGATAAGTAATATATGTACACAGTGACTGCACCAGCAGAATAGTGAGTGCAGCTCTGGAGTATAATACAGGATGTAACTCAGGATCAGTACAGGATAAGTAATATATGTACACAGTGACTGCACCAGCAGAATAGTGAGTGCAGCTCTGGAGTATAATACAGGATGTAACTCAGGATCAGTACAGGATAAGTAATGTATGTACACAGTGACTGCACCAGCAGAATAGTGAGTGCAGCTCTGGGGTATAATACAGGATATAACTCAGGATCAGTACAGGATAAGTAATGTATGTACACAGTGACTGCACCAGCAGAATAGTGAGTGCAGCTCTGGAGTATAATACAGGATGTAACTCAGGATCAGTACAGGATAAGTAATGTATGTACACAGTGACTGCACCAGCAGAATAGTGAGTGCAGCTCTGGAGTATAATACAGGATGTAACTCAGGATCAGTACAGGATAAGTAATGTATGTACACAGTGACTGCACCAGCAGAATAGTGAGTACAGCTCTGGGGTATAATACAGGATGTAACTCAGGATCAGTACAGGATAAGTAATGTATGTACACAGTGACTGCACCAGCAGAATAGTGAGTGCAGCTCTGGGGTATAATACAGGATATAACTCAGGATCAGTACAGGATAAGTAATGTATGTACACAGTGACTGCACCAGCAGAATAGTGAGTGCAGCTCTGGAGTATAATACAGGATATAACTCAGAATCAGTACAGGATAAGTAATATATGTACACAGTGACTGCACCAGCAGAATAGTGAGTACAGCTCTGTAGTATAATACAGGATGTAACTCAGGATCAGTACAGGATAAGTAATGTATGTACACAGTGACTGCACCAGCAGAATAGTGAGTGCAGCTCTGGGGTATAATACAGGATATAACTCAGGATCAGTACAGGATAAGTAATGTATGTACACAGTGACTGCACCAGCAGAATAGTGAGTGCAGCTCTGGAGTATAATACAGGATGTAACTCAGGATCAGTATAGGATAAGTAATGTATGTACACAGTGACTGCTCCAGCAGAATAGTGAGTGCAGCTCTGGAGTATAATACAGGATGTAACTCAGGATCAGTACAGGATAAGTAATGTATGTACACAGTGACTGCACCAGCAGAATAGTGAGTGCAGCTCTGGAGTATAATACAGGATGTAACTCAGGATCAGTACAGGATAAGTAATATATGTACACAGTGACTGCACCAGCAGAATAGTGAGTGCAGCTCTGGAGTATAATACAAGATGTAACTCAGGATCAGTACAGGATAAGTAATGTATGTACACAGTGACTGCTCCAGCAGAATAGTGAGTGCAGCTCTGGAGTATAATGCAGAATATAACTCAGGATCAGTACAGGATAAGTAATGTATGTACACAGTGACTGCTCCAGCAGAATAGTGAGTGCAGCTCTGGAGTATAATGCAGAATATAACTCAGGATCAGTACAGTTATAGATGATGATTTTATTCTGAATCCTGGATGATTATTGTTCTTATTGTTCTTGTAGCTTGAAGGGAGGATTGAACAACTTATTGGAGAGCTGAAAACAGCGAAAGACCGAATGACTGCACAAGATGCGACCTCCAGAAACACCATCCAGCAGCTGCACAAGGAAATGGCTCTGAGGACGGAGCAGGTAGGTGGTTTTTATACCGTCTGCTGTAGTGTTGGGCTCAGAAGCGATGAGCTCCCCATAAGAGGTTACATTATATACTGTATATTTAGTGGTGATGTGGGTCAGTGTCTGGTCCATTCTTCATTATATACAGTGCCTTGAAAAAGTATTCACACCCCTTGAACTTTTCCGCGTTACACCCACAAACTTAAATGTATTTTATTGGAATTTTCTGTGATCGATCGACACAAAGTCCAGTCTGTGTGATGAGGAGAAGATGAGACGAGGTCTTCACAGTGATTAATAAATAATACTCTGGACAGGGTGCATTAGTATTCAGCCCCCTGTACTCCCTCTAAATAATATGCAGTGTGACCGATTGCCTTCAGAAGTCCCTCATTAGTACATAGTCCTCCTGTGTGATGTCTTCTCAGTATAACTCCAGCCGTTCTGTGGAGGCCTCAGAGTCTGATCAGGATGGAGTCTCAGCCTCCAGATGCCCAAGCTGCAGCCAGCCAGACGGTTCTCCTGCAGCGACCTCTACTGGGGAAATGTGGTATTACATGGCTGCCATTCAGATGAATGAAGAGTGAGATTTGCTGCTTGTTGGATCCAAACCAGAGACGACCCCCCCCACATGACTTCTATATGCCCTAGTAGTGCATGTACTGAGGTAGTCATCCCACCCAGCTTTAGTACATACATCCTGGCAATGGAGACGCTGATAGCAATTAATACAGCAGAACTGAGACACTGAGAACTGAGACTATGCACCTTAGTGGCAGGTCAAGACTTAAGAAATCCAAGTGTCCCATCACTAAGCGTACTTGTATAGTAGAGTGCATGCTCCTCGGTTCTAGCTTCCTCTAGTGTGTGAGCGCTTGTAGATCCAGCAGCCGACATCCAGGTCTTATATAGTAGAGTGCATGCTCCTCGGTTCTAGCTTCCTCTAGTGTGTGAGCTCTTGTAGATCCAGCAGCCGACATCCAGGTCTTATATAGTAGAGTGCATGCTCCTCGGTTCTAGCTTCCTCTAGCGTGTGATGCTTGTAGATCCAGCAGCCGACATCCAGGTCTTATATAGTAGAGTGCATGCTCCTCGGTTCTAGATTCCTCTAGTGTGTGAGCTCTTGTAGATCCAGCAGCTGACATCCAGGTCTTATATAGTAGAGCGCATGCTCCTGGGTTCTAGATTCCTCTAGTGTGTGAGCTCTTGTAGATCCAGCAGCTGACATCCAGGTCTTATATAGTAGAGCGCATGCTCCTGGGTTCTAGATTCCTCTAGTGTGTGAGCTCTTGTAGATCCAGCAGCCGACATCCAGGTCTTATATAGTAGAGTGCATGCTCCTCGGTTCTAGATTCCTCTAGTGTGTGATGCTTGTAGATCCAGCAGCTGACATCCAGGTCTCCTTGGTTCTAGCTTCCTCTAGTGTGTGAGCTCTTGTAGATCCAGCAGCCGACATCCAGGTCTTATATAGTAGAGTGCATGCTCCTCGGTTCTAGATTCCTCTAGTGTGTGATGCTTGTAGATCTAACAGCTGACATCCAGGTCTTGTATAGTAGAGTGCATGCTCCTCGTTCTAGCTTCCTCTAGTGTGTGATCTCTTGTAGATCCAGCAGCTGACATCCAGGTCTCCTTGGTTCTAGCTTCCTCTAGTGTGTGAGCTCTTGTAGATCCAGCAGCCGACATCCAGGTCTTATATAGTAGAGTGCATGCTCCTCGGTTCTAGCTTCCTCTAGTGTGTGAGCTCTTGTAGATCCAGCAGCCGACATCCAGGTCTTATACAGTAGAGTGCATGCTCCTCGGTTCTAGCTTCCTCTAGTGTGTGAGCTCTTGTAGATCCAGCAGCCGACATCCAGGTCTTATACAGTAGAGTGCATGCTCCTCGGTTCTAGCTTCCTCTAGTGTGTGAGCTCTTGTAGATCCAGCAGCCGACATCCAGGTCTTATATAGTAGAGTGCATGCTCCTCGGTTCTAGCTTCCTCTAGTGTGTGATGCTTGTAGATCCAGCAGCTGACATCCAGGTCTTGTATAGTAGAGCGCATGCTCCTCGGTTCTAGCTTCCTCTAGTGTGTGAGCTCTTGTAGATCCAGCAGCCGACATCCAGGTCTTATATAGTAGAGTGCATGCTCCTCGGTTCTAGCTTCCTCTAATGTGTGATGCTTGTAGATCCAGCAGCCGACATCCCGGTCTTATATAGTAGAGCACATGCTCCTGGGTTCTAGCTTCCTCTAGTGTGTGAGCGCTTGTAGATCCAGCAGCCGACATCCCGGTCTTATATAGTAGAGTGCATGCTCCTCGGTTCTAGCTTCCTCTAGTGTGTGATGCTTGTAGATCCAGCAGCTGACATCCAGGTCTTGTATAGTAGAGCGCATGCTCCTCGGTTCTAGCTTCCTCTAGTGTGTGAGCTCTTGTAGATCCAGCAGCCGACATCCAGGTCTTATATAGTAGAGTGCATGCTCCTCGGTTCTAGCTTCCTCTAATGTGTGATGCTTGTAGATCCAGCAGCCGACATCCCGGTCTTATATAGTAGAGCGCATGCTCCTGGGTTCTAGCTTCCTCTAGTGTGTGAGCGCTTGTAGATCCAGCAGCCGACATCCCGGTCTTATATAGTAGAGTGCATGCTCCTGGGTTCTAGATTCCTCTAGTGTGTGAGCTCTTGTAGATCCAGCAGCCGACATCCAGGTCTTATATAGTAGAGTGCATGCTCCTCGGTTCTATCACATGCAGTAACGCGCCTCCATGTGCTTATTTCTAGGCCAATAAGAAATGTGAGGAGGCCCGACAAGAGAAAGAGGCGATGGTGATGAAGTACGTGAGAGGCGAGAAAGAGTCTCTGGATCTTCGGAAGGAGAAAGAGGTTCTGGAGCGGAGGCTGCGAGAAGCCAACAAGGAGATCGAGAAGAACAGCGCCAGGATCAAGATCCTAACTCAGGAGAAAGGACGACTCCATCAGCTGTACGAGGCCAAGGTACACGGGCGGTGGCATAAGTAAGACGTGGACGTGACCGCCATCTCAGGTTTACTTCCATCGTCCCGGTCACATCACTGGGGATGGAAAACGGCTCAGAACTGAAGTCAAAGGGTGTATGGATGGACGTAAATGACCTCAGTGGCTGATGGGGGTTATTCTTTCCTGCCTCTGACATATGTAAAGGGCGCATGTTACATGGTGGGGTCTGCACTCGCTCTGTTAGCTTAAAGGTCCTCATTCCCTCTGATCCAGGAGAACGAGACCAGCCGGCAGAACCGCGAGATCGAAAAACTGAAGGAAGAAGTGAATTCGTACGCCATCAAAGTGAAGTGGGCTCATAACAAGTTAAAAACGGAGCTGGACTCGCACAAGGTCAGTGAAAAATACGGCATAAGGGTCGCAGATCAGAGAAGTACAGATGGCGTCTGTGATGCATCTGTTTTTTTTTTTTTTTTTGCGGTCCATTGACTTCAATGGGTTTGTCTTCTGCATTTGCAACTAAGAATAAGACATGTTCTATCTCTTGTGCAAAGGACGTGGAAGACATCGGTGTGCATCCCACATCAGGAGGTAGAACTTGTCCTGTTCTTGGCCGCAAATGCAGACCACGGACCCACTGAAGTCAGTTGGTCCACAAAAAAAAAAAAAAGTAACATGGACGCCATCTGTGTTTTGCAGTCATGTGAATGCACTCTAATAGACGAAGGCCCCGGGCGGTATTATACACACGTTTTCTGCACTTACGTAGTTCGCCGTGATGTTTGTCGCTTTATTGTTGAGCTGTGGATCCATATTGTCATCCACATCAGTATATACAGGGGCAGGTGTGTGCACTTAGGGGGGGTCCCAGCCCCCAAACTAATCATGTTTTAAGGGGGTTGTCCCATGAGGAGCCCCCTGTCCATATGCCCTATCAGGGTATATTGATGTAGGTGCCACCTTCTCAGGCGTCTCTCTGTATAAATGGCTCCAGACTGAAGTCGTCCAGTATTACACGGACGGTCGTTTATTCGAGCAGCCGCCACGTAACGCCACGTTTTCTGCAGTATTCACAGGAAGCTCTTGTAACACGTGTAGATTTTACATTATTTTTGTATCTGCTGCGACAGGTTTTACCCTTAGTTTTTACTGGCTGCTTCCTCCAGCGCACCCTAATGTCCTGACCTCCTCCTCCGCCGTGGACACCAGGTCGCTGGACGTCAGCGTTACTTGTCGTAGTTCACATCTTACATTTCGGTGAGATTCATTATTTTTTTTTGTTTCGTTTTTAATTAACAGGAAACCAAAGACAAACTGCGGGAGTCGACGGCGAAACTAAACCAAGCCAAGGAGGAAGCCGAGCAGATCCGCAGGAACTGCCAGGAGATGATAAAGACTTATCAGGCATGGGCTTCACCCATCATCCTATTAAGCACTGCAGTGCCCAGACCAATCACATAGTAAGACGTTTAGTGGCGGCCATGCAGACCTCCCTCCTCCTGCAGGGGATCTGTGCGGCCCGGAACAGGGATATGACTGGGATCCGTCTGATCTTCTTAACTTCCCGATTACTTCCATCTCTGGTATCCACGCTCATCCCGGACTAGTACCCTGACCTCTGACCCACCAGGATTAATTCTATTAACCAAGTAGATGCCAAGTGTCTGATTGTATACTTACTAAACACAATATATTTATTAACCCCCTAACTGTTTTGCCCCAGTCCAGCTCCAGCAGTGGGAAAAGTAACTAGCTGGAGGGGGGAGGGCTGCTTTAGGTGCTGCTACCTCCTGAATGGTAGCAGCTAGAAACATGTAACTGATCTTGTTTGATAGCAGACAGTCCATACTTTCAGACAATACCAAAATGACTGCAATATGTTCAGAACAGAGAAAGATATCACTGATAGAATTCGGGATGCTGTGAATGCAGCTTAAAATGAAAGTAAAAACATGTTTCACCCGTGATTATTCCCGACTTGATTTCTAACAGTGATTTCTCCTCTGTTTCTTGGACTTTAGCTGTCATTTTTCTTGTATGAAAGCCTGGACTGTCGGCTTTCAGATAAGACCAATTGCATGTTTCTAGCTGCTACCATTGAGGAGATATCACCATCTAAAGCAGCCCTCCCCCCTCCAGTTATCTACTTTTCACACTGCCCGAGCTGGACAGTTAGGTGGTTAAAGGGGTTTTCCAGAAGTTACCTACTGATGACCTACCTCAGGACAGGTCATCAGTATCTGATCGGTGGGGGTCCGACACGCCGATCAGCTGTTTGAGAAGGCGCTGGTGCTCCCATGAGCTTTTCCTAGGCCAGTTTATGATCTGCTTCCGTCAAACAATGATTCAGCATAGGGAAGAGCGATGGTATAACGATGGTGCCTCCCTATACTGAGGAGGAGATCACTGCATGTAATAACAGCAGTCTCCTCCACTAGTGCCAGGTAGGAATTGCCGGCAGGATCGGGCTGTGTGACAAAGACTAGGATCTCCTCGGTGTTATGTGCGCTGTGTCCAGCTATAAGATGACCAGATAAGAAAGTGATGAGTTATACTTGTCTTGTAGGAATCTGAAGAAATTAAATCCAATGAACTGGATGCGAAGCTGCGGGTCACCAAAGGGGAGCTGGAGAAGCAGATGCAGGAGAAGTCGGACCATTTGGAGGTAAATGCACTTAGATTAACCCTTTACGTTCAGAGGTCGATATCCTGCCCCAGCCTTATCCTATTGACACAGATGTAGGACTTGTTACAGGAGCGCCCCCGACACACTGTAACAGACCCTGCAGCTGGACGTGATCCGGACCAGTTTAATAATAAAAATCTCTCCATTCAATGCCAGCAAGCAGCAACCCGAAAATAAGAAATACTTCAAAGCAAATTAAAAAGTCATTGATCTTCTGTTGTGGAACTACAACTCCCAGCATGCACAGACAAGCAGCATCATATTCTCTTTCTCTTCTTTAATTTACGGGATTCCAAGGTTCACCAGGCTAAGATGAAGGAGCTGGACGACCTGAAGAGAACGTTTACAGAGGGCATGGACGAGCTCCGCACCCTGCGGACCAAGGTAGCGTCATGTGTGCGCCAGCAGACTGTCCGGAGTGAAGGACGTCCTTGTAGTAGATCCCACACTTCTCCGTATAGCGGGTGTAGAAGGGATCTGACACCTGGTGGGGCGACAATAAAAGACCAGTCATAGAAATGGCGCAAGATAGTTGATTGTACTTCTTAAAGGGCTGCTCCACATAAATGGGACAGGGATTCCTTGGGATTTGGCCATCGGGCCCCTTGCGTAGCTGCCATTCATTCCAAGTGACCATGGTCTGTTCTGGGGCCCCCAGCAGCCGGGCCCCTGCTGATTGCTGTTATATGCTGTAATAGTGACTGTAGAAGCTGGAAATCACTCGACCTCCTCGCTCTTCTCCCCGTCTGTCCTGCAGGTAAAATGCTTAGAAGCCGAGCGGCTGAGGACGGAGGAAGAGTTGTCCAAATACAAGGAGCTGATAAACCGGCAGAAGGCGGAGATCCAGAACCTGCAGGAGAAAGTGAAGGTGGTGGAGGAGCAGGAGCAGCGGCACCACAGGTACCAGCAGACCCACGTCCTCTCCGCATTATGTCTTGTACTGAAGTTCAGCTCTGCAGCCGTTGTTACCAGTATAATACAGGATGTAACTCAGGATCAGTACAGGATAAGTAATGTATGTACACAGTGACTGCACCAGCAGAATAGTGAGTGCAGCTCTGGAGTATAATACAGGATGTAACTCAGGATCAGTACAGGATAAGTAATGTATGTACACAGTGACTGCACCAGCAGAATAGTGAGTGCAGCTCTGGAGTATAATACAGGATAAGTAATGTATGTACACAGTGACTGCACCAGCAGAATAGTGAGTGCAGCTCTGGAGTATAATACGGGATGTAACTCAGGATCAGTACAGGGTAAGTAATGTATGTACACAGTGACTGCACCAGCAGAATAGTGAGTGCAGCTCTGGAGTATAATACAGGATGTAACTCAGGATCAGTACAGGATAAGTAATGTATGTACACAGTGACTGTACCAGCAGAATAGTGAGTGCAGCTCTGGAGTATAATACAGGATGTAACTCAGGATCAGTACAGGATAAGTAATGTATGTACACAGTGACTGCACCAGCAGAATAGTGAGTGCAGCTCTGGAGTATAATACAGGATGTAACTCAGGATCAGTACAGGATAAGTAATGTATGTACACAGTGACTGCACCAGCAGAATAGTGAGTGCAGCTCTGGAGTATAATACAGGATATAACTCAGGATCAGTACAGGATAAGTAATGTATGTACACAGTGACTGCACCAGCAGAATAGTGAGTGCAGCTCTGGAGTATAATACAGGATGTAACTCAGGATCAGTACAGGATAAGTAATGTATGTACACAGTGACTCCACCAGCAGAATAGTGAGTGCAGCTCTGGAGTATAATACAGGATGTAACTCAGGATCAGTACAGGATAAGTAATGTATGTACACAGTGACTGCACCAGCAGAATAGTGAGTGCAGCTCTGGAGTATAATACAGGATGTAACTCAGGATCAGTACAGGATAAGTAATGTATGTACACAGTGACTGCACCAGCAGAATAGCGAGTACAGCTCTGGAGTATAATACAAGATGTGACTCAGGATCAGTACAGGATAAGTAATGTATGTACACAGTGACTGCACCAGCAGAATAGTGATTACAGCTCTGGAGTATAATACAGGATGTAACTCAGGATCAGTACAGGATAAGTAATGTATGTACACAGTGACTACACCAGCAGAATAGTGAGTGCAGCTCTGGAGTATAATACAGGATGTAACTCAGGATCAGTACAGGATAAGTAATGTATGTACACAGTGACTGCACCAGCAGAATAGTGAGTGCAGCTCTGGAGTATAATACAGGATGTAACTCAGGATCAGTACAGGATAAGTAATGTATGTACACAGTGACTGCACCAGCAGAATAGTGAGTGCAGCTCTGGAGTATAAAACAGGATGTAACTCAGGATCAGTACAGGATAAGTAATGTATGTACACAGTGACTGCACCAGCAGAATAGTGAGTGCAGCTCTGGAGTATAATACAGGATGTAACTCAGGATCAGTACAGGATAAGTAATGTATGTACACAGTGACTGCACCAGCAGAATAGTGAGTACAGCTCTGGAGTATAATACAGGATATAACTCAGGATCAGTACAGGATAAGTAATGTATGTACACAGTGACTGCACCAGCAGAATAGTGAGTGCAGCTCTGGAGTATAATGCAGGATGTAACTCAGGATCAGTACAGGATAAGTAATGTATGTACACAGTGACTGCACCAGCAGAATAGTGAGTGCAGCTCTGGAGTATAATACAGGATATAACTCAGGATCAGTACAGGATAAGTAATGTATGTACACAGTGACTGCACCAGCAGAATAGTGAGTGCAGCTCTGGAGTATAATACAGGATATAACTCAGGATCAGTACAGGATAAGTAATGTATGTACACAGTGACTGCACCAGCAGAATAGTGAGTGCAGCTCTGGAGTATAATACAGGATGTAACTCAGGATCAGTACAGGATAAGTAATGTATGTACACAGTGACTGCACCAGCAGAATAGTGAGTGCAGCTCTGGAGTATAATACAGGATGTAACTCAGGATCAGTACACGATAAGTAATGTATGTACACAGTGACTGCACCAGCAGAATAGTGAGTGCAGCTCTGGAGTATAATACAGGATGTAACTCAGGATCAGTACAGGATAAGTAATGTATGTACACAGTGACTGCACCAGCAGAATAGCGAGTACAGCTCTGGAGTATAATACAAGATGTGACTCAGGATCAGTACAGGATAAGTAATATATGTACACAGTGACTGCACCAGCAGAATAGTGAGTGCAGCTCTGGAGTATAATACAGGATGTAACTCAGGATCAGTACAGGATAAGTAATGTATGTACACAATGACTGCACCAGCAGAATAGTGAGTGCAGCTCTGGAGTATAAGTACAGGATAAGTAATGTATTTAGAGATGGGTGTAAGTAGATGCTGCCTGGTATATTAGTGAGTAGTCGTCTGGATGTTATTGTTGGAGGATGGATGATGCGACTACTTAGTGATGTATCTTTTACACCAGGTTTTCTGATTTGCTTTCTTCAGTTTATGATGTGTTTTCCTTTCTCTCTTCAGGGATCAGCAGGACATTCAGAGTTTGCGGGATGAAGTGAGCAGCCTGAACTCGGTCATCTCTGACCTGCAGCGGGATATAGAGGGCAGCAGGACGCGGGAGTCCGAGCTGCTGGGATTCACGGAGAAGCTGACCAGTAAGAATGCGCAGATCCAGTCCGAGAACAACTCCTTACAGTCTCATGTGGACAAGCTGCTGTGCAGTCAGAGCGAGCTGCGGGCCCAACTGGAGCAGCTGCAGCACAGCAACACCGACCTGGTAGGAAATACTCCATTCCTTGTGCAGACACGTCAGTACACGGACTGGGTGACCGGACGCACCTCCGCACAGGACTGGTGTTAGTGTAGGGGTCATCTCCTAGCGCAGGACACGGGTCACGTGGATTTGGCATCACTGCGTATACATAAAGCTTCATCGCTGTGAAGTGTTCTGCAGCTTTCTAATACATTTTGTGTGGCCACGGACCACGTATATCATCGAGGCCAGCCGTGGCCCATTCATATGGGAAAATTACTGGAAATAAACATTCCTAAGAACGCTCGATCCTGATAATTGGTCTGTGCAGATGTACCGCCGACCACCTGACGAGCCATTTAAATAGCTTGTCACCAGTGTATCGTACTATGTAAACCGGGATGCTGCTGACAACCAATGAAACTGTATGATGGGGGCAAATTATCGCAGTAGTCATCATCCATCTCCACACAGAGGGGGTGATAACGGCGGGGAGCTGCCCATGATCGGGGCGAACAAGTCATAGCTGCATGGCGGTACACTGAGACACGGGACGGGGTTAGGAAATCGCCTGCACTGTGGAGGTTCTGAAACGTTCACCAGAGGGCGCTGTAATGCCAGTCTAACCCAATACTTGTCTGGTGGGGGGTAAACCCGTCAGCCCCAGGGTGGTTTTGCTTCACCTTCACTCATAAAAGGGGAAAAGGACTAAATAAATTTTTATTTTTTTTTATTCTGTAACTTTTAAGTCGTTTTTTAAAGAAATTAATAAGAAATAATGAGAATAGAAGAGGCAGCCCCCTGTTCTGAGTATTGGGGCATTTTGCGCTCCGATTCTCTCCCTTTGCACTGAATCGTGCAGGGCAAGGGCTTTTTTTGTGTTAAACAGCGCTCAGCTGTGTATTCGGTGACATCACCGGCTCTGATTGGCAGGCTTTAGCGCTACCCTAGCCTGTAAAACGGCTAAAGCCCGCCCATTAGTGCTGGTGACGTCACCGGGCTCGCTGCTGGGCGGAAGCCTCTGACTAGCAGTTCCTATGGAGAGCCGGGTACGTCACCGCATTTCCATAAAATGCCATTTCCCTACATGATTCAGCACAGGGCATGAAATACTCCGATACTCATAACACGATGCTGTCTGGGTGAAACTGTGAGTATGTCCTGGATCAACTCTGAGCCTGGACAACCGCCTTTCAAGGGGTTGTTCACTTTGGAGAGAGTTTTTGGTACCTGCCCCACCCCCCGTTAGGCAGAACTGAGAAGAGACTCCTGCTTCTCTGCGCTCGCTCCCCGCTCCTTCTCTCCTCGGCTGCTGCTCTGCGCTCGCTCCCCGCTCCTTCTCTCCTCGGCTGCTGCTCTGCGCTCGCTCCCCGCTCCTTCTCTCCTCGGCTGCTGCTCTGCGCTCGCTCCCTTCTCCTTCTCTCCTCGGCTGCTGCTCTGCGCTCGCTCCCCGCTCCTTCTCTCCTCGGCTGCTGCTCTGCGCTCCCAGGACGTCAACTTCTGTCATGATGAGCAGAGGAGAATCCGAAGCCGGGGACAGAAGGAGCGGGGAGCAAGTGCAGAGAATCAGGTAAGTAGGCAGGTCCTGGGGGGGTAACTAAAACATTACACAAAGTGAACAGCCCCTAATATTGTACATATGCAGTTATATATAGTGATCTGTTAGAATTAGTAATCGTCGGGAAAATATCAACTTCTGTAAGATGAATATTTTACAGGTAAATTATAAAAGGTTCTGATAACGGACGAGGGTCCAGGGTTAGACCTGTATTCTGCAGTCCATGGACCAGAAATTGAGATGATTATTCCCACAATCCTTTTTTTTTTTTTTTTTTTTTTTTTTTTATACACCCCACTTTCTGAATTGTTTTCCACCCCGTCCTGCTCCCTAGTCCTTCAGATAGTCCTGGAATAAATAATGCCTTCCTGCACATTGATGTATACAGATGGCGGTATACCTCCTCCGGTGTCTGCCTGCACATTGATGTACACAGATGGCGGTATACCTCCTCCGGTGTCTGCCTGCACATTGATGTACACAGATGGCGGTATACCTCCTCCGGTGTCTGCCTGCACATTGATGTATACAGATGGCGGTATACCTCCTCCAGTGTCTGCCTGCACATTGATGTATACAGATGGCGGTATACCTCCTCCAGTGTCTGCCTGCACATTGATGTATACAGATGGCGGTATACCTCCTCCAGTGTCTGCCTGCACACTGATGTATACAGATGGCGGTATACCTCCTCCGGTGTCTGCCTGCACACTGATGTATACAGATGGCGGTATACTCCTCCGGTGTCTGCCTGCACACTGATGTATACAGATGGCGGTATACCTCCTCCAGTGTCTGCCTGCACATTGATGTATACAGATGGCGGTATACCTCCTGTGGTGTCTGCCTGCACACTGATATATACAGATGGCGGTATACCTCCTCCAGTGTCTGCCTGCACATTGATGTACACGGATGGCGGTATACCTCCTCCAGTGTCTGCCCGCACATTGATGTATACAGATGGCGGTATACCTCCTCCAGTGTCTGCCTGCACATTGATGTACACAGATGGCGGTATACCTCCTCCGGTGTCTGCCTGCACATTGATGTATACAGATGGCGGTATACCTCCTCCGGTGTCTGCCTGCACATTGATGTACACGGATGGCGGTATACCTCCTGTGGTGTCTGCCTGCACATTGATGTACACAGATGGCGGTATACCTCCTCCAGTGTCTGCCCGCACATTGATGTACACAGATGGCGGTATACCTCCTCCAGTGTCTGCCCGCACATTGATGTATACAGATGGCGGTATACCTCCTCCTCCTGTCAGCACCTGTAAGCATTATGTTGTGTTCTCTTCCAGGAGCAGAGGCTGGCTGCGGAGCAGGCTCTGAGGAAGCAGGAGGTCCAGGCGCTGCAGACAGAGGTGGACGCTCAGCGGAAGCACGTGGCCTCACTGAATACTCGCATTGAGGACCTGAACAATGATCTCAGCACCCAGAAGAGGAAGCATGCCGTCAACCTGAAGGATCTCACCAAACAGCTTCAGCAAGGTGAGAAGAATAAACAGGATCCGTCATCAGGATCAACCCAGGCATACTACCTAGTAGGGTTGTTCCTGCTGGGTAGAAGAAAACCTCATTTTTGTTTCACCACTGCCTCATAAGAAAAATAACTTTCTATTGTTATCTGAATTAAGTCTTTGGAGCACCGAGGAGCAGGTCTGGGGCCTCTTGGAGCACCAGAGCTCCTTTGCCCTGCACTTGCCCTCATGATTGACACGGTCCGGCATCTTGCTGGTGCATTTCAGATGCCTGGTCCTGTCAATCAAAGGGGGAGGGGCTCTATGTGCAGAGCGGAGGAACTGTGGTGCTCTGAGGACCTGCTCTGTGGTGTGCCAAACACATTGCAGGAACAACCCTACCAGGTATTATGCCTGTTTTAATGGGGTTGATCCTGTTGACAGATGCCCTTTAACCCCCTAACTGTTTTGCCCCAGTCCAGCTCTGGCAGTGTGAAAAGTAACTAACTGGAGGGGGAGGACTGCTTTAGATGCTGCTATCTGCTAAATAGTAGCAGCTAAAAACATGCAACTTGTCTTGTTTGAAAGCTGACAGTCCAGGCTTTCATACAAGACAGAGGAGAAATCACTGTAAGAAATCAAGTCGGGGAATAATCGCGGGTAAAACCTGTTTTTAACTTTCACTTTCAGCTGCATTCACAGCATCCCGATTTCTATCAGTGATATCTTCCCCTGTACTGAATGTATTGCTGGTACTGTCTAAAAGCTTGGACTGTCAGCTTTCAAACAAGACCAGTTGCATGTTTCTAGCTGCTACCATTCATGAGATAGCAGCATCTAAAGCAGCCCTCCCCCCTCCAGGTAGCTACTTTTCCCACTGCTGGAGCTGGACTCCTGCAGAACAGTTAGTGGGTTAAAGGGAATCCACAGCGTATGCATGACACATGAAGTCCTACTAGAAGGGAAGGATGCAGGGTAAAGGCCCGGGACTTGCTGTGAGAGGCTGCACGCTGTGTCCTGTGCAGCAGCATGTCACAAGCAGCGCATCCCAGGGAGGGGGAGTGTGTGGGGATGTCCTGGATTCTGGATCCGGACTTGTTTTGTGTGAATATCTGCTCAGTAGGGCCACTATACTATGTATGATGGGGGAGGTCTGTGGTCTTCTATGGGCAGCAGTACAGATGGCGGTACATTTTAGGAGCGTTGCTGTTCTGAAGACCTGAATGTTCATTTTCTTGCATTTTTTGCAGCACGAAAGAAGATGGAGCAGATGGAGAACGGCAACTATGAGAAAGACGTCAGCAGCATGGGCAGCCGCTCCAGTTCTTCCGGTAAGAAAGTGCCACATCGCAACGAAAGTGATTATACGAGTTCTTTCCTACATGGGAATACATCTGTACTACAGAAACTAAAATAAAACCGTCCCAGGCGCCGCTGATCTCTTCTCACATCTTGTCCCCGCAGGTTCTCTCAACACTCGAAACAACGAGGACCGATCGCCAGAAAACACAGGGACCACGACAGCCGTGGACAGTTTCCCAGAAGTGGACAAAGCCGTCCTGATCGACAGAATAATCCGTCTGCAGAAGGCGCACGCCCGGAAAAATGAGAAAATAGAGTTCATGGAGGACCACATAAAGCAACTGGTGGAGGAAATTAGGAAAAAGACAAAGTATGTATGACGCTTCCCGCAGTCACCGCGGCAGATGTCTGTCTGTGTGTCGCTGCCGCCTGACGGCTCGTGTCACCGCTAAACACGTCCTTCTGTTACTAATCTCCCCTCCCCCGCTGTGCACAGTATTTATCGGGGGCTCCCGTTTCATGTTAATAAAGCTTAACGGTTTGTCTACTTCTGCAACAATGTTGCGAGATCCAATGCATCTTATACTAAAAATTAAGGCAAATATTAAAAAACAAACCCTTCCCATTTATGTACTCGGCTCCTGCAGATCTATGTGTCTGTATAATAATCTCATCCTCCAGTCATGTGTTAGGCGACATTCACATCTGTGTTTTCCTTTCCAGTATTGAGTTCCGTCATAGGATCTCAAAACCGGAGGAAAACGCTTCCGTCTTCTCTCCATTCCTTGTCAATGGGGACAAAACTGAACAGAATCCGTTCCGTTGCGTTCCCATGATGCAAACGAAAGAGCTGCAAGCACTGGATACAGGTCAAGACGGATCCAGCATGAAACACAATGTAAGTCAAAGGTGCCAGATCGGGTTTTTCGAATTAAAAAAAAAACTGATCCATCGCCCATTGACTTGCAGTGGATTTAGTGCCGGCTTCTCCTTCTCCTTTGGGAGATAATACAACCAGATCCATTCTGAATGGCTGCAGACGATTGTATTATATACTGGACCGCAGATGTGAAAGTAGTCCTTACTCATTTCCTAACCTTCTGGACAGTAGAAGAGGAGGCGGGGGCAGTAATGCAGGACTGCAGCATCAGACTACACAGGGTTTGTTTGTAGTCTGTTACCATGGAGATCCATAGGAGCTTGCTGAAGGTTAAAACTTCACTCTCAGGGTGACTGCACACCGTGCAGATTTATTTGCAGAAAATTAACATATTTTTTGATCTGCCCACTGTGCCCCCATCAGACCTCAGATCAGCCCACTGTGCCCCCATCAGACCTCAGATCAGCCCACTGTGCCCCCATCAGACCTCAGATCAGCCCGCTGTGCCCCCATCAGACCTCAGACCTGCCCGCTGTGCCCCCATCAGACCTCAGATCAGCCCGCTGTGCCCCCATCAGACCTCAGACCAGCCCGCTGTGCCCCCATCAGACCTCAGACCAGCCCGCTGTGCCCCCATCAGACCTCAGACCAGCCCGCTGTGCCCCCATCAGACCTCAGACCAGCCCGCTGTGCCCCCATCAGACCTCAGACCAGCCCGCTGTGCCCCCATCAGACCTCAGACCAGCCCGCTGTGCCCCCATCAGACCTCAGACCAGCCCGCTGTGCCCCATCAGACCTCAGACCAGCCCGCTGTGCCCCATCAGACCTCAGACCAGCCCGCTGTGCCCCCATCAGACCTCAGACCAGCCCGCTGTGCCCCCATCAGACCTCAGACCAGCCCGCCGTGCCCCCATCAGACCAGCCCGCCGTGCCCCCATCAGACCTGCCCGCCGTGCCCCATCAGACCTGCCCGCCGTGCCCCCATCAGACCTGCCCGCCGTGCCCCCATCAGACCTGCCCGCCGTGCCCCCATCAGACCTGCCCGCCGTGCCCCCATCAGACCTGCCCGCCGTGCCCCCATCAGACCTGCCCGCCGTGCCCCCATCAGACCTGCCCGCCGTGCCCCCATCAGACCTGCCCGCCGTGCCCCCATCAGACCTGCCCGCCGTGCCCCCATCAGACCTGCCCCCGTGCCCCCATCAGACCTGCCCGCCGTGCCCCCATCAGACCTGCCCGCCGTGCCCCCATCAGACCTGCCCGCCGTGCCCCCATCAGACCACAGATCAGCCCGCCGTGCCCCCATCAGACCTCAGACCTGCCCACCGTGTCCCCATCAGACCTCAGACCTGCCCACCGTGTCCCCATCAGACCTCAGACCTGCCCACCGTGCCCCTCATCAGACCTCAGATCAGCCCCATAAAACTAAAATAAAAAACCTCTTACCTCTCCTGCGCCGCGGCTCCGTTCCTGGTCCGGCGCTGCTCTGTCTTCTCCTGCCGGAGCTGCACTGTCACCTGAGTGCGTGCAGAGTGCGCGCACTAAATCATGACGCTGTACGGGGTCAGGACAGTGCAGCATCGGGAGGAGAAGAGTGCCGGACCAGAGCGGAGCCGTGCACAGGAGGGTGAGTATTCTAAGCGCTTGCAGTGCTTCTTCCTCGCTCCCGGCACCTAATGAATACTAGTGAGCGCTTCTATAATGGAAGCGCTCATTAGTATTCGCTTTATAAGACGCACAGCCATTTTCTCTCTACTTTTGGGGGGAGAAAAGTGCGTCTTATAAAGCGAAAAATACGGTAGCTTGAAATCTGCACCAAAAATTCACATTATTTATCACATTTTTGGTGTGTACTTGATGCTGATTTTCTGCAGATCTCACCCTTCCATTGAAAAAAGGTGAAATCTGCACAAGATAAACAATTGGCATGCTGCAGGTTACACATAGAGATTGCCTCGGTATGTATGACCCACAGACCATCTGCAGTAATGGAGTGCATCCTCAGCCTGTCCCAGTCTCCTCTGCTTTTTGGAGGGCAAGTGACTCCTCCATTACCTGCAGCCATGTAGCCGGGGGAGCTGTGTACAGAAAACGGAAGGATATTGTTCCTTATGACCATTTACAACGTTGCTTCTCTCGGATGCATTGGAGCAGTAATTGCACATTTGGGTGTGTCCTCTAACCCCTGGTATAACACGTTCTGCAACTTTCTTATATTGTTTGTGTTTCTGTACAGAATCGATACTTCTCACAGCGGAGGGTTTGTAACAGTTGTGTCCTCTGATAATCAGGACAGGGGAGAGATTTGTGCGGATGTTTGTCTAGACTGGATACAGTTGTAACAAATCCTCAGCTGTCTGTAGTACGAGGTTAGGACATGTGTTAATCCTGTGGGTAAACATTGTGTTACATTCATTGACAACAAGCAGAGATTGTGAAACGCAAAGGGTATTAGAAAGTTGCAGATCATGTCCGCACTGATGATGTCATCGCTGTATTCGGCCACGCCCCTCGCCTTTCCGGGGCCACGCCTCCACCAGTTGCCTGTGTGTCCGATCCGCCGTGTTCTGCTCATCTCATTGTCTTCACAATCTTCCACGTTTGGACTTGTGGATTCTGCCGCTCTGTTTCTGGACCTGGGTTTTGTCTGTGCTCGTTGTCATCTGGTGACACAAATAAATGTGCGTGCCCCTCGCCCTGTGACCCTGTACTCATCTGGGGTCACCCGGCCGTAACAGAAAATGAGATATAATGATTTATTATAAATAATGACCAAAAGAGAAGCACTGTGCTGAAGTACTCTGTGCTGCTGAATGCTTCCTCCTGTCTAAATTATGTAATTCTCACAAGACTAATAGGTTTACTCCTGAAATACTCTGTGCTGCTAGGGAACCTTCTCCTTCCACTGCGTAACTACTGTGACTACTTACAGATCAGCACACTCCTCTCCTGAAATCCTCTGTGCTGCTGGGACCCTGCTCCTTCCACTATGTAACTCTCATCCTGTGACCACAAGATCAGCACACTCCTCTCCTGAAATCCTCTGTGCTGCTGGGAGGACCCTGCTCCTTCCACTATATAACTCTCATCCTGTGACCTCCACAAGATCAGCACACTCCTCTCCTGAAATCCTCTGTGCTGCTGTGGACCCTGCTCCTTCCACAATGTAACTCTCAGCCTGTGACCTCCACAAGATCAGCACACTCCTCTTCTGAAATCCTCTGTGCTGCTGTGGACCCTGCTCCTTCCACTATGTAACTCTAATCCTGTAATCTCCACAAGATCAGCACACTCCTCTCCTGAAATCCTCTGTGCTGCTGGGAGGACCCTGCTCCTTCCACTATGTAACTCTCACCCTGTGACCTCCACAAGATCAGCACACTCCTCTCCTGAAATCCTCTGTGCTGCTGGGACCCTGCTCCTTCCACTATGTAACTCTAATCCTGTAATCTCCACAAGATCAGCACACTCCTCTCCTGAAATCCTCTGTGCTGCTGGGAGGACCCTGCTCCTTCCACTATGTAACTCTCATCCTGTGACCTCCACAAGATCAGCACATTCCTCTCCTGAAATCCTCTGTGCTGCTGGGACCCTGCTCCTTCCACAATGTAACTCTCAGCCTGTGACCTCCACAAGATCAGCACACTCCTCTCCTGAAATCCTCTGTGCTGCTGGGAGGACACTGCTCCTTCCACTATGTAACTCTCATCCTGTTACCTCCACAGGATCAGCACACTCCTCTCCTGAAATCATCTGTGCTGCTGTGGATCACTTCTCCCCAGTATTATGCGGGTTCACACTCACTTTGAGGGTTATGTTCGGTTTCCTGTCAGTACCTTGTGACATATATGTGGAGGGGCTGAGGCCGCTCTGGATTATATGGGGCCCCTGGGGGACCACCCCCTCGTCTCTCTATCTCAGGGACCCTCACACTTCCCCCTGCCCCCTCCTGCAGTCTTAGTGTATTTCAGTTTGTGCAGCATTAAAGGTACAGCCTGTTCTCTGTGGCTTCTTTGTTCTTCGTGGTTTCTAGATCTCTGCTTGTAGTCAGTGAATGGAGCAGCCATTTTTCATGATGCCATCGTTTTCTTGTGTCTTGTTTTTACAATGGAACCCTATGGTGATCGGATGCCGGTGTATGACATCAGCCTGAGGCATCCGTTTAACGTTGTCCAAAAAAACGCCCCGACACGTAATTTTACCACAAATTGGTGAGTTTTTCCAAATGGTTGTTCTCGTCCGTGTGGTTCATGGGCGGAGCTACAGAATTTTGGGGTAATCGACAATCAGCTTGGAAACCGGTTTGTAGTAAAATCACATCAGCGCGGTTTTAGGTCTTGGCGGCGGCTGCCACGTGTGACTCCTCAACACAGCGAGCTCTTAAAGGGGCATCCACAATAAACATCTGTGCCCAGAGGTGTCACGGCTGCTGGTGACCCTGCTGAGGATGAGCAGATTCCAAGATCCTGGAAAGCTGGGTGATTACTGATCCAATGTCAGGACCCACCGATTTCCGAGGGACCTCTGGCCAACTACCGTGTGGGGGTCTCCCCTGTCCCCCCCCCCTCAACTGCACAAGTCAAGAGATAAGGATCAGGCAGTGGGATTCCTACATGTCCAATCATTTTGCACTTGAGGAGCTGAGCCAACACTGAAGGGTTGAAGGGGGTCGGAGAAGTCTGTGGAGGAGGGCACAGGGGTCTAGAAGAAGGGGTCACTGGCTGGAGGGGTAAGGGGGTCACAGGAGTCTGGAGGGGGACAGAGTGATCCGGGAGGGGCTTACTGGGTTGGAGGAGTCTGGGGAGGAGGGCACAGGGGTCTAGAAGAAGGGGTCACTGGCTGGAGGTGGAAAGGGGGTCACAAGAGTCTGGAGGAGGGGAAGTGGGGTCACAGGTTACCCCCCCTAAAACCGCCATATACATGACTGGTGGGAGGTGGAGGGTTGCCCGGTCCCTCACTGTAGAGACCCATCACCCAGGCTCTGTTGAAGGCGGTTATCGGGCCCCTCATGGCGGAGGATTCATATCCATCACCATAGACCTGAGACTTGCGCCATACTGACAGTAATGTACGTCCTGCAGGGATACAGTATCATCTGTTCCTGGGAAAGCTGGGTGGCACTGAAACTACATCCATTATAGCCCTCACTCCAGCAGCCTCTTATACCTGCCGATTGTTCTTACAGAATTATCCAGAGCTACGTGTTACGGGAGGAGGCCGGGACTCTGTCATCGGAGGCGTCAGACTTCAACAAGGCTCATCTGAGCCGGCGAGGGGGCATCATGGCCTCCCTGTACACCTCCCATCAGGCGGATAGCGGCCTCACCCTGGAGCTGTCCCTGGAGATTAACAAGAAGCTGCAGGCCGTGCTGGAAGACACCTTACTGAAGAACATCACCCTGAAGGTGAGACACCCCCCGACCACCACTGGCCCGGGCACACCTGCTGACGTGTCGCACCCCTTTTAGCTCACTACATGCAGTAATACAGCCACCACTAGAGGGAGCTCACTACATAAAGATTATACAGCCACCACTAGAGGGAGCTCACTACATACAGATTATACAGCCACCACTAAAGGGAGCTCAGGAGATTACTACATACAGATATATACAGCCACCACTAGAGGGAGCTCAGGAGATTACTACATACAGATATATACAGCCAACACTAGAGGAAGCTCACTACATACAGATTATACAGCCACCACTAGAGGGAGCTCACTACATACAGATTATACAGTCACCACTAGAGGGAGCTCACTACATACAGATTATACAGCCACCGCTAGAGGGAGCTCACTACATACAGATTATACAGCCACCACTAGAGGGAGCTCACTACATACAGATTATACAGCCACCGCTATAGGGAGCTCACTACATACAGATTATACAGCCACCACTAGAGGAAGCTCACTACATACAGATTATACAGCCACCACTAGAGGGAGCTCACTACATACAGATTATACAGCCACCACTAGAGGGAGCTCAGGAGATTACTACATACAGATATATACAGCCACCACTAGAGGGAGGTCAGGAGATTACTACATACAGATATATACAGCCACCACTAGAGGGAGCTCACTACATATAGATTATACAGCCACCACTAGAGGGAGCTCACTACATACAGATTATACAGCCACCACTAGAGGGAGCTCACTACATACAGATTATACTGTCATCACTAGAGGGAGCTCACTACATACAGATTATACAGCCACCACTAGAGGGAGCTCACTACATACAGATTATACAGCCACCACTAGAAGGAGCTCACTACATACAGATTATACAGCCACCACCAGAGGGAGCTCACTACATACAGATTATACAGCCACCACTAGAGAGAGCTCACTACATACAAATTATACAGCCACCACTAGAGGGAGCTCACTACATACAGATTATACAGCCACCACTAGAGGGAGTTCACTACATACAGATTATACAGCCACCACTAGAGGAAGCTCAAAAGATTACTACATACAGATATATACAGCCACCACTAGAGGGAGCTCAGGAGATTAGTACATACAGATATATACAGCCACCACTAGAGAGAGCTCAGGAGATTACTACATACAGATATATACAGCCACCACTAGAGGGAGCTCACTACATACAGATTATACAGCCACCACTAGAGGGAGCTCACTACATACAGATTATACAGCCACCACTAGAGGGAGCTCACTACATACAGATTATACAGACACCACTAGAGGGAGCTCACTACATACAGATTATACAGCCACCACTAGAGGAAGCTCACTACATACAAATTATACAGCCACCACTAGAGGGAGCTCCCTACATACAGATATATACAGCCACCACTAGAGGGAGCTCAGGAGATTACTACATACAGATATATACAGCCACCACTAGAGGGAGCTCAGGAGATTACTACATAGAGAATATACAGTCATCACTAGAGGGAGCTCACTACATACAGATTATACAGACACCACTAAAGGGAGCTCACTACATACAGATTATACAGCCACCACTAGAGGGAGCTCACTACATACAGATTATACAGACACCACTAAAGGGAGCTCACTACATACAGATTATACATCCTCCACTAGAAGGAGCTCACTACATACAGATTATACAACCACCACTAGAAGGAGCTCGCTACTTACAGATTATACAGCCACCACTAGAGGGAGCTCACTACATACAGATTATACAGCCACCACTAGAGGGAGTTCACTACATACAGATTATACAGCCACCACTAGAGGAAGCTCAAAAGATTACTACATACAGATATATACAGCCACCACTAGAGGGAGCTCAGGAGATTACTACATACAGATATATACAGCCACCACTAGAGGGAGCTCAGGAGATTACTACATACAGAATATACAGTCATCACTAGAGGGAGCTCACTACATACAGATTATACAGACACCACTAAAGGGAGCTCACTACATACAGATTATACAGCCACCACTAGAGGAAGCTCACTACATACAAATTATACAGCCACCACTAGAGGGAGCTCCCTACATACAGATTATACAGCCACCACTAGAGGAAGCTCACTACATACAAATTATACAGCCACCACTAGAGGGAGCTCCCTACATACAGATATATACAGCCACCACTAGAGGGAGCTCAGGAGATTACTACATACAGATATATACAGCCACCACTAGAGGGAGCTCAGGAGATTACTACATAGAGAATATACAGTCATCACTAGAGGGAGCTCACTACATACAGATTATACAGACACCACTAAAGGGAGCTCACTACATACAGATTATACAGCCACCACTAGAGGGAGCTCACTACATACAGATTATACAGACACCACTAAAGGGAGCTCACTACATACAGATTATACATCCTCCACTAGAAGGAGCTCACTACATACAGATTATACATCCTCCACTAGAAGGAGCTCACTACATACAGATTATACAACCACCACTAGAAGGAGCTCGCTACTTACAGATTATACAGCCACCACTAGAGGGAGCTCACTACGTACAGATTATCCAGCCACCGCTAGAGGGAGCGCACTACATATAGATTATTCAGCCACCACTAGAGGGAGCTCACTACATACAAATTATACAGCCACCACTAGAGGGAGCGCACTACATACAGATTATACAGCCACCGCTAGAGGAAGCTCACTACATACAGATTATACAGCCACCACTAGAGGAAGCTCAGGAGATTACTACATACAGATATATACAGCCACCACTAGAGGGAGCTCAGGAGCTCACTACATACAGATTATACAGCAACCACTAGAGGGAGCTCACTACATACAGATTATACAGTCATCACTAGAGGGAGCTCACTACATACAGATTATACAGACACCACTAAAGGGAGCTCACTACATACAGATTATACAGCCACCACTAGAGGGAGCTCACTACATACAGATTATACAGCCACCACTAGAGGGAGCTCACTACATACAGATTATCCAGCGACCACTAGAGGGGAGCGCACTACATACAGATTATACAGTCATCACTAGAGGGAGCTCACTACATACAAATTATACAGCCACCACTAGAGGGAGCTCACTACGTACAAATTATACAGCCACCACTAGAGGGAGCTCACTACGTACAAATTATACAGCCACCACTAGAGGGAGCTCACTACATACAGATTATACAGCCACCACTAGAGGGAGCTCACTACATACAGATTATACAGCCACCACTAGAGGGAGCTTACTACATACAGATTATACATCCACCACTAGAGGGAGCTCACTACATACAGATTATACAGTCACCACTAGAAGGTGCTCACTACATACAGATTTTACAGCCACCACTAGAGGGAGCTCACTACATACAGATTATACAGCCACCACTAGAGGAAGCTCACTACATACAGATTATACAGTCACCACTAGAGGCAGCTCACTACATACAGATTATACAGTCACCACTAGAAGGAGCTCACTACATACAGATTATCCAGCGACCACTAGAGGGCTCACTGCTCACTACATACAGATTATACAGCCACCACTAGAGGGAGCTCACTACATACACAGATTATACAGCCAACCACTAGAGGGCGCTCACTACATACATACAGATTATATACATACAGCCAACACTAGAGGAGCTCACTACATACAGATTATACAGCCAACACTAGAGGGAGCTCACTACATACAGATTATACAGCCAACACTAGAGGGAGCTCACTACATACAGATTATACAGCCAACACTAGAGGGAGCTCACTACATACAGATTATACAGCCAACCACTAGAGGGAGCTCACTACATACAGATATATACAGCAGCACCACTACTAGAGGGGAGCTCACTACATACAGATTATACAGCCACCACTAGAGGGAGCTCACTACATACAGATAGTAGAGGGAGCTTACTACATACAGACACCACTAGATCATACATACTTATACAGATAGACGATTACATACAGATCTAGAGGGAGCTTACAGATCATACAGCTAGAGGGAGCAGAGAGAGGGAGCTCACTACAGCAGATTATACAGCTAGAGGGAGCTCAGGGAGGGAGCTGATGAGAGCTCAGAGCCGAGGGAGCCACTACATACAGATATACAGCAGAGGGAGAGATCAGAGATCAGATGACGATTCTGTCCTTTGCTCCTCCAGGAGAACCTCCAGACTCTGGGGATGGAGATCGAGCGCCTCATTTAAGCCAGAAGAATGGAGTAGACAGTGAGGCCGGATGTGACCCTCGGATGCCGGATCGCAGCTCGTGGGTCTCGCTGGGTATACAGGGACAGATGTTGCAGGGAAATCCCAGGAACCTTATGTTGGTAGGAAGAAGCTTTGCAACTAATTATGAGGGGGAACCAATGAGATGAAACACTCCTGTGATCCACCCCAAACAACGACTTCCATTCCAAGGTTAAGCAAGACAGTTTTATTACTTATTCCTGGCCGCTCACCTCATCTTATAGAACTACAGGTGCCAGAAATCCCCGGGCGGTCAGACATTCTGTGCTCCGGGTTCTTCCATCCCTGAGGTCGTCTCATGTGGACGTCAAATGCCAAACTCCTGACCGGTAAATAGAAGCCATTTTATCAGTCTGTCTCTGGGAAAGCTGGGTGACAAGCCGTACGGCCACCACTGCAGAGCCCACGGGCGTGTCACCCAGCTTTCCTAGATTCCCAGGTCTGCCCAGATAAATGACACTGGGCAGGGGACATGTGTGAGCATTACAAGGCAATCTGCCCCGCAGGAGTCTGGGAAAGCTGGGTGACAAGTGGCTGCCATTACAGCTACCTCCAGGGCTGTTACCCCTGACGTCTTCGTTTAACATTTCCTTGTCTCCAATCACATCCAAAGCTGTAGCTTGACAGCAGTTTAGCCCCGCCCCTCCAACAGCTGGCTTCCTTTTGAACTCCCACAATGCACTGCTGTAAGAGGGCAGGGGCTACTCAGAATTCTAGGTTTAGCTTTAGACCTAACTGGAGCAGAACACATTGTAATCCAGGGATCGACAGGAAGAAGGACGTGACTTTTCTCGGTGGATTTTAAATGTACATTTATGTGAAGATTTCCTTTAAATTCACAACTTTAAAAAGTACAGATAATGTAATAGATGTCACCTGCAGTCCTATGTAACACCACAGATAACACAGTGATAACTCTATGAGTACAGATAATGTAGTAGATGTCACCTGCAATCCTATGTAACACCACAGATAACACAGTGATAACTCTCTGAGTACAGATAATGTAGTAGAGGTCACCTGCAGTCCTATGTAACACCACCGATAACACAGTGATAACTCTCTGAGTACAGATAATGTAGTAGATGTAACCTGCAGTCCTATGTAACACCACAGATAACACAGTGATATCTCTCTGAGCACAGATAATGTAGTAGATGTCACCTGCAGTCCTATGTAACACCACAGATAACACAGTGATAACTCTCTAAGTACAGATAATGTAGTAGATGTCACCTGCAATCCTATGTAACACCACAGATAACACAGTGATAACTCTCTGAGTACAGATAATGTAGTAGAGGTCACCTGCAGTCCTATGTAACACCACCGATAACACAGTGATAACTCTCTGAGTACAGATAATGTAGTAGATGTAACCTGCAGTCCTATGTAACACCACAGATAACACAGTGATATCTCTCTGAGCACAGATAATGTAGTAGATGTCACCTGCAGTCCTATGTAACACCACAGATAACACAGTGATATCTCTCTGAGCACAGATAATGTAGTAGATGTCACCTGCAGTCCTATGTAACACCACAGATAACACAGTGATAACTCTCTGAGTACAGATAATGTAGTAGATGTCACCTGCAGTCCTATGTAACACCACAGATAACACAGTGATAACTCTCTGAGAACAGATAATGTAGTAGATGTCAGCTGCAGTCCTATGTAACACCACAGATAATACAGTGATAGCTCTCTGAGTATAGATAATGTAGTAGAGGTCACCTGCAGTCCTATGTAACACCACAGATAACACAGTTATAATTCTCTGAGTACAGATAATGTAGTAGATGTCACCTGCAGTCCCATGTAACACCACAGATAACACAGTGATAACTGAGTACAGATAATGTAGTAGATGTCACCTGCAGTCCTATGTAACACTACAGATAACACAGTGATATCTCTCTGAGAACAGATAATGTAGTAGATGTCACCCGCAGTCCTATGTAACACTACAGATAACACAGTGATATCTCTCTGAGTACAGATAATGTAGTAGATATCACCTGCAGTCCTATGTAACACCACAGATAAATCACCCTGTATGATCTGTGGGTGACGTCTGTGTCCCTCTGACAACACTCACTGTCGGGTCACCTCAGACAGCAGGTCCCTATAATTGATGTCGTTGTGGTGAAGCAGTAATGAGTTAGTGTTTGGCTGCGGTGTAATTGATGGGACAGACGTGCGGTATTACATGTTCAGCGGCTGCAGCGCACTCTGTAACCACATTACCGTCGCTGCGCCGTCCATTGAGGAGGATTTAACATTTTCTGTGAAGATTTAATTATTTTTCTGCGCAGTCCATCATCTGGTTAATCCCCTCCCCCGCCTCATTTTACCGTCTTATGGCACCAGTCTGCTGTGTTACCGCCACGGCCATGTGTGCATAGAAGTACGTGGAGGTGTAGTACTACAACTCTCAGCATTTCCGGCTGTGAATCCCTGGGCGTTTCATGAATGACTGGGTGATCATGTGACGGGGCGGCCATCGCTGGCTCAGCTTTTACGCCGTTATCTGCAGCCAGCACGATGAGTGTACGAGGCACGAGGCACGATCTGCCTCAAACATATCCCTGATCCACCCGTGGACCGCAGAGCTCACCAAGCTTGTCACAGGCTTTTCACTATACGTAGAAGCCTCCAGAGCATCGTGCGATCTGTTCCCGGCTCACACGTTTCCATTCACAGGACATTAAAGGAAATTTCCAGTTTCCACCAGTGAACGTTACTGGCTGTGCCACGAGAAGGTCTAGTATACCGTCTGTACCAGCTTACGGTTCTCAAGATCTCCGCTTGCTGTCATGTGATGGATGCTCAAGAGCACAACACTTTCCAGTCCAGGCGTCAGCTGCGTGTCCATCACATGACCGGGACTGATGTGTATCCGCTACGTAGACCACGTTCTATAGTGTGACAGCAAGCAGAGATCTAGCCATGGATAAGGGTCTGAGCATAGAGCGTCACTTACCTTTAAGGGGTAAAAGATATTGCCCATGGAGGAGAATGGCAGCAGGAGGGCCACACCCCCTGTATTAGGGGAAACCATAGTAATGGAGGCCAAAAAAATTATCTGATCTCTCCCATAGACAAGATTGTGGCCCCGACCTGTCAGACGACTCCAATATGGCCGCTATTACAGCCGCTGTCACCCAGCTTTCCCAGCATCCTGCACAGCTCGGGAGACTTACCATTCAGCCCTGTAAGAAAGCCGAGGCGTTCCCAGATTCCGGAACGCTGTGTCCTCAGCCCAGTGAGTTCAGGACCCTGGGAAAGCTGGGTGACATCTCCATGACGTGAGGGCAGCCATACTGACTGGCACCCAGCTTTCCCAGAGACTGATACATCTCAGAATTTGAATCTTTTAACTTGCGTCTCTGCACCCGCTGTAAAAACGTCAACTCCCAAACATGCCCTGCCAGCTGGGAGTAGTAGTTTCCCAGCAGTTGTAGAGTTTTTGGATCTGCGGAGACGCAGTCACGGAAGATCTAAAATTTATTCCCTCTTCCATGACAAATCCGAGCGCTCGATGCCAAGACGTCTCCTGCAGCCTCCCATAAATCAGGGCCGCGCACGGAAAATATGCGCCGGCGAGATTCCGCCAGATTTATTGTTCTCGTTTTATCTGCTAAAAATCAATTTCTTATGGAGGGTTTTTTTCTTTTTATGTTTTTGATTTATTTTTGTCGATCTTTTATCATAATGATGTATAAAACTGTAAATTAAATCTGTATTTTTCCAGAACGCTGCGTGTTCTTTGTATATATTTGTTTGTCCCGTGCAGGTATGGCGCTATGGGCGTGTCCAATGGGCATCTACTATTATAGTGTAAGAAACGGCGCCTCTCGCGTCCTCAGGTTGTGTCTGGTATTACACACTAGGCTCCATAGCTGTGACTGTTGCTGAGCTGCAGTACCACACACGACCTGTGGACAAGTGTGGTGCTGTTTTTGGAAGAAAGCATTCATGTGTTTCCAAATCTGTACAACCCCTTTAAGAAATGATCCCTTAAAGAAGAACTCCCGCAAAAAAATGTTATTCCATGTCCTGCTAGAAATGTGCATGGTTTAATCTGTAGTGAATGTCATTTTCTTACCAGTGTCTGTATTTGTCAGTTATATCTCCCTGATGCTTCTCATCTGTGTCATGTGACCAGCAATCAGACTCACCAGATAACACAGCATCTTATGTGTGGACAGGAAGTCTATTTCTCTATGTATTCCTATGGGAGCCTCACTCTGAGTCTCATAGGAATGAATAGAGCAGTAACTGGCTTCCTGTCCTGGGTCAGTTGGAGGTCAGAGAGTTGGTCACATGACCCAGCTACAATAAGAAGAGAGGGGATAACTCACAGATACAGTCACTGATGAGAAGATTACATTCACTACAGATTATATCATGCAGCTTTCTAACAGGTCAGAGAATAAAAAAATTTGCGGGAGTTGTACTTTAAGGCTCTGGATCCGCCCACTTGTTACGTTTGGGTCTCGCCGCAGTCACTCTCCGGTGGTCATCGGTGCTATTGTTCCGGTGCTGATGCGTTTCGGTCCTATAGGATTTGATGATCATGTGACCTTAAATATCTTAATGAATGTAACTTTGTATTTTGAAGAATTAATGAATTTTAATGTATCCAGCGCCATAAGAGTGATGGTTCTCTAGTCGCCCACCGATGAGAAACAAGCGGTCAGTTGAAAGGGAGCTCCATAAATGTGGTGGAGCGCTCCGCGGAGAGCCCGAACCCTTCAACATCATTGGAAATCTTCAACAGTCTGCAGAGCGCTGCTCCGCTTCTTTAGGAACGGCAGCCATGTATGAAATCAGAGAGCTGCCCATAGGCATTGCATTAACTTGACCATTGACTGTTGTGTTCCCTGAGACGAATATCTGACAGATATCACAGCAATTAGATTGGATGGATGTGGAAATGACTGCATGCACGTCTCAGGTGAACTCATCAGGCGTTGTCAGGTGGGCGACCGCTGCTCATGGTGGTAAATGATCAGATGCGTCCTCTGCAGAAACCTACATAATGGATCGGGCCCCCATCCTGTACAGCGCGTATCTCAGGGAGAGCTGATCGTTTACTTCTGCCTGGTGCAGCACAGATTACACTCCCCCCATGATGAGATATTTGCTGCTCTGTCACATGATCTGGCTTCATCACTCCCCGCTTCAGTATGTATGTGCCCCTGACTGTAACACTCCATGAATACAATGTATATGATATAAATGTATCTTGTTACAATGTACATGATTATAATATATAAATGTATCTTGTTGATTTGTAAATATCATGTATAAATTATTCCTGGATGACTCTAGATTCTGTATATCTTGTAATTTTAAATAAATTGTACAGAGAAACCGGATGTCTCCATTATAACGAATTGTTCTGGAAAATGTATGTAACTGTAATAAATGTAAAGTGTGCGGCCGCTGTCTGCAGGCCCGTCCTCCTACAGTACAGGATAAGTAATGTACCAGCAGAATAGTGAGTGCAGCTCTGGAGTATAATACAGGATGTAACTCAGGATCAGTACAGGATAAGTAATGTATGTACACAGTGACTGCACCAGCAGAATAGTGATTACAGCCCTGGGGTATAATACAGGATGTAACTCAGGATCAGTACAGGATAAGTAATGTATGTACACAGTGACTGTACCAGCAGAATAGTGAGTGCAGCTCTGGAGTATAATTCAGGATGTAACTCAGGTTCAGTACAGGAGAAGTAATGTATGTACACAGTGACTGCACCAGCAGAATAGTGAGTGCAGCTCTGGAGTATAATTCAGGATGTAACTCAGGATCAGTACAGGATAAGTAATGTATGTACACAGTGATTCCACCAGCAGAATAGTGAGTGCAGCACTGGAGTATAATACAGAATGTAACTCAGGATCAGTACAGGATAAGTAATGTATGTACACAGTGACTGCACCAGCAGAATAGTGAGTGCAGCTCTGGAGTATAATACAGGATGTAACTCAGGATCAGTACAGGATAAGTAATGTAATGTATGTACACAGTGACTGTACCAGCAGAATAGTGAGTGCAGCTCTGGAGTATAATACAGAATATAACGCAGGATCAGTACAGGATAAGTAATGTATGTACACAGTGACTGCACCAGCAGAATAGTGAGTGCAGCTCTGGAGTATAATATATGATGTAACTCAGGATAAGTAATGTATGTACACAGTGACTGCACCAGCAGAATAGTGAGTGCAGCTCTGGAGTATAATACAGGATGTAACTCAGGATCAGTACAGGATAAGTAATGTATGTACACAGTGACTGCACCAGCAGATTAGTGAATACAGCTCTGGGATGTAATACAGGCTTTGCTGGACATTAGTTTTTATAAGTAGTTGGGTCCTTTAAGAGACTTAGGTGTGTGTTCTGAGGTATTTACCCTTTTCATCAGCAGAATACTTGTTGATTGTTACAGGAAGGGTAATTACAGGCTGAGCATCTTGCAGGTTTGCTCATCATTTCAGACGTCAGTCACCCAGTGATCTGAGCAGCAACTAATTAATGGAAATGACCAATATAAGGCCGGGGTCACAGTGGGTACAGATTGTATGAGAATAGCTGTCACTTCTCATTCTGTCAAGCATCTAATCATGAACATGAAAAAAAAAATTTCTGATGTACGGCTCCAAATCATCTGCATAGCCATTAAGATACATGATACATTCTGTCTACCTGCAACTACCAATAGGAGCTAAAGAGCTTACTGCAAATGGATATTTACTGACACTAGTAGGGGGAGCCCAGAAGCTTACTGCATACAGATATATACAGCCACCACTAGAGGGAGCTCAGGAGATTACTACATACGGATATATACAGCCACCACTGGAGGGAGCTCAGGAGATTGCTACATACAGATATATACAACCACCACTAGAGGGAGCTCAGGAGATTACTACATACAGATATATACAGCCACCACTAGAGGGAGCTCAGCAGATTACTACATACAGATATATACAGTCACCACTAGAGGGAGCTCAGGAGATTACTACATACAGATATATACAGCCACCACTAGAGGGAGCTCAGGAGATTACTACATACAGATATATACAGCCACCACTAGAAGGAGCTCAGGAGATTACTACATACAGATATTATACAGCCACCACTAGAGGGAGCTCAGGAGATACTACATACAGATATATACAGCCACCACTAGAGGGAGCTCAGGAGATTACTGTATATAGATATATACAGCCACCACTAGAGGGAGCTCAGGAGATTACTACATACAGATATATACAGCCACCACTAGAGGGAGCTCAGGAAATTACTGTATACAGATATATACAGCCACCACTAGAGGGAGCTCAGGAGATTACTACATACAGATTTTATACAGCCACCACTAGAGGGAGCTCAGAAGATTACTACATACAGATGTATACAGCCACCACTAGAGGGAGCTCAGGAGATTACTACATAGAGATATCTTACAGCCACCACTAGAGGGAGCTCAGGAGATTATTATATACAGATATATACAGCCACCACTAGAGGGAGCTCAGGAGATTACTACATTACATATATACAGCCACCACTAGAGGGAGCTCAGGAGATTACTATATACAGATATATACAGCTACCACTAGAGGGAGCTCAGGAGATTACTACATACAGATATATACAGCCACCACTAGAGGGAGCTCAGGAGATTACTACATACAGATATATACAGCCACCACTAGAGGGAGCTCAGGAGATTACTACATACAGATATACATACAGTCACCAACTAGAGGGAGCTCAGGAGATTACTACATACAGATATACATACAGTCACCACTAGAGGGAGCTCAGAAGATTACTACATACAGATGTATACAGCCACCACTAGAGGGAGCTCAGGAGATTACTACATAGAGATATCTACAGCCACCACTAGAGGGAGCTCAGGAGATTATTACATACAGATATATACAGCCACCACTAGAGGGAGCTCAGAAGATTACTACATTACATATATACAGCCACCACTAGAGGGAGCTCAGGAGATTACTGTATACAGATATATACAGCTACCACTAGAGGGAGCTCAGGAGATTACTACATACAGATATATACAGCCACCACTAGAGGGAGCTCAGGAGATTACTATATACAGATATATACAGCCACCACTAGAGGGAGCTCAGGAGATTACTACATACAGATATACTTACAGTCACCACTAGAGGGAGCTTAGGAGATTACTACATTACAGATATATACAGCTACCACTAGAGGGAGCTCAGGAGATTACTACATACAGATATCTACAGCCACCACTAGAGGGAGCTCAGGAGATTACTACATACAGATATCTATAGCCACCACTAGAGGGAGCTCAGGAAGATTACTATATACAGATATACATACAGTCACCACTAGAGGGCGCTCAGGAGATTACTACATACAGATATATACAGCCACCACTAGAGGGAGCTCAGGAGATTACTATATACAGATATACATACAGTCACCACTAGAGGGCGCTCAGGAGATTACTACATACAGATATATACAGCCACCACTAGAGGGAGCTCAGGAGATTACTACATACAGATATACATACATTCACCACTAGAGGGAGCTCAGGAGATTACTACATACAGATATATACAGCCACCACTAGAGGGAGCTCAGGAGATTACTACATACAGATATCTACAGCCACCACTAAGAGGCAGTCTGTAGAGTATATTACATAGATATATTTATCCAGCTGAGGGTTTGTTACAGTGTATCCAGTTTAACCAATGCTTGTGAGCTAAACATCCTGGACTGCAGACTGATGTATCTTACCTGCACTGGTACATTGTAATAATCCAGGGTCTTATGTGAATTCTGTGCAGTTGGACAGGGGGCCGCTGTCGCCAGTGTAGATTTGGTGTCAGGGAATTATCTCATGGATCTCATTTCTTCAGTTTACTGCTCGATCGTTACAGGGATAGGACTGCTTTGTGCTGAACTGTTCAGGAGCCTGGGGCCCAAATTGTGTTCCTTCCTGGGGCCCTTTGGTGTGTCTGCAGCTTATCAGACTATGGGGACAGGAGAGATTTGTGCCGCTGATGTTTTTTGCTTCCTGCAGATTTTCCTTTATCCACGTGTGAAGACGAAACACATTCTGTTTCCAAGGACGACGGTGGACTTGTGAATGCAGCTTTGGATGTGACTGGAGTATTGATAGCTAGGAGTAAAGTAAGGCCAGTGTTTGTGCTGTTACTTGGCTTTATCTGGAGATCTGAGGACATGTCACACGCCAGCCGCACACGTGTGATGTCTGTGAGTGCGGCTCACGTCTGTACCGTCATCCGCAGCCTTGATGTAAAGGTCCGGACCAGGTGTGCCCGGCAGTGGTCCGAGAGGCCGGGGGCAGCCTCAGGAAAACGGAAGCTCACCAGGTATTACATGAGGCTGAACTGCAGTACCGGACTCCTCCATGTATAAGGGGGGCGCTGTTACTGGATGAAAGCAGCCGCGCTGGCCTGAGGGGTGTGAATAGTTATTTCTGTTTAATAATTGATGGAAATCTCGACACTTTGTAGAACATTAAAGATTTGTGTTAATGATAAAAAAGCTTCGCTGGACGCTGCTGCTCTACGGAACGGACGCCATTACAAGTAACAGCTTCTCAAACTATCTCGGGAGAAGGAGATGATCTCAGCCGACACATTCCTGGCATCGCTGTGGCACATGGGCACCAGCGACAGCCAAATCTCAGGAGCAAAGCACGCAACATGCAGCCCCAGCACTGGCCACTAGGTGGCAGCCTCACTGTTACATAATGTATCCTGCAGAATGGATGAGAAAACAGCCTAAATAGCAACTCCCCCAAATAATTTGAGCAGAATCACTCCTGGGAGCTACGGGCTCCATCTGACGAGGCGGTGGCAGTGATCGCCCCGCTGCGCTGCACATCACGCTGGTCATTTGTGTTGGCACCGCTCCTGCTGGCAGCAGATACCATCTCGATTACGGTGCATATTCAGTTTATGGTAAATTTGTTTTCGTGTTATTAATGAACACGCGCCTCTGCCTCCAGTAACCTTCACCTTGTGCCCCATTATAACAGTCTCCTTTAAGACTTTTAAAGGGTGACTCCACCCAAATAAACAAACTTTACTCTTCGTAAACAGATGCTATTATCTTTTATTTTGGAGCACTGACCCAGGATCCAGTGATTACAGGTTTTGGGTGGAGGTACCTTTAAATCTGCTGGGTCACAGCTACATGGAAGAGGAGGGTTTCCATCGACAGAATGGGGGACATTATAGCCTTAAACAGCTGACGTCACCGGTATATGTAAATCAGGATCATCTTCACAACATGCGGCTACAAAGAATGAAATGATGGTCACCCAGGCAGGAAGTCACGTGGTTTCTAGGCAACAACGATCAACTAACATCCTGAAGGTGAGTATTCACATTAGATCATCGCTGTCTGAACCTGCAGATATTGGTGGGACTAGCCAACCATCTAATGGGCGGGGGACAGAGGGGTCTGGAGGGGGACCGTGGGGGTCTGGAGGGAACAGGAGAGTCTGGAGGGGGACCACAGGGTCTGGAGGGGACAGAGGACAGAGGGGTCTGGAGGGGGGACAGGAGAGTCTGGAGGGTTCTGGAGAGGACAGAGGGTCTGGAGGGGACAGAAGAGTCTGGAGAGGACAGAGGGGTCTGGAGGGAGAAAGGAGAGTCTGGAGGGGTCTGGAGAGGACAGAGGGGTCTGGAGGGAGACAAGAGAGTCTGGAGGGGGACCACAGGGTCTGGAGGGGACAGAGACAGAGGGGTCTGGAGGGGGACAGGAGAGTCTGAGGGGTCTGGAGGTGGACAGTGGGGTCTGGAGGGGGACAGTGGGGTCTGGAGGGGGACAGTAGAGTCTTGAGAAGACAGCGTGGTCTGGAGGGTGACAGGAGAGTCTGGAGAGGACAGAGGGGTCTGGAGGGAGAAAGGAGAGTCTGGAGGGGTCTGGAGAGGACAGAGGGGTCTGGAGGAGAAAGGAGAGTCTGGAGGGGTCTGGAAGAGGACAGAGGGGGTCTGGAGGGGGACAGAGAGTCTGGAGAGGACAGAGGGGTCTGGAGGGAGAAAGGAGAGTCTGGAGGGGTCTGGAGAGGACAGAGGGTTCTGGAGGGAGAAAGGAGAGTCTGGAGGAGTCTGGAGAGGAGCAGAGGGGTCTGGAGGGGGACAGGAGAGTTGGAGAGGACAGAGGGGTCTGGAGGGAGAAAGAGGAGTCTGGAGGGGTCTGGAGAGGACAGAGGGGTCTGGAGGGAGAAAGGAGAGTCTGGAGGAGTCTGGAGAGGACAGAGGGGTTGAGGTGGCAGTGGGTCTGGAGGGGACAGGAGAGTCGGAGGGGTCTGGAAGGACAGAGGGTCTGGAGGGGGGACAGGAGAGTCTGGAGGGGTCTGGAGAGGACAGAGGGGTCTGGAGGGGGACAGAGAGTCTGGAGGGGGACAGAGGGTTTGGAGGGGGGACAGGAGAGTCTGGAGAGGTCTGGAGTGAACAGTGGGGTCTGGATGGGAACAGGAGAGTCTGGAGAGGACAGAGGGGTCTGGAGGGAAGAAAGGAGAGTCTGGAGGGGGACAGAGGTGTTTGGAGGGTGACAGGAGAGTCGGGAGAGGACAGTGGGGTCTGGAGGGGACAGAGGATTTGGAGGGATCTGGAAGGAAAATCTGGAGGAGGGTTCAAAGGACTCTGGAGAGGGCCCAGGGTGGGAGAAAGGGCTCTGAAGGGGGGCAGAGGACTCTGGAGGGGACAGAGCGGGACAAGGGGTCTGGAGGAGGTCAGAGGGGTCTGGAAGGAGACAGGGAAGTCTAGATGGGGCAGAAGGAGATAAAGGAGTCTGGGGGGAGGGGCAGTGGGTTCTGTTTGGAGAGAAAGGGGTCTGGAGGAGGGATACATGAGTCTGGCAATATGTAAAGGGTTCTGGAGGGGAACCGAGGAGTCTGAGGACGAAAGAATAGTTTTTTTTGGTAATGTGGGGACCATCCTTCTACCTGTAAGACGCTGATCTCCTCGTTCTCATTGTACATTAGACCAGGGGACGTATCCCTGACATTTTCGGCCTAACCCGTCCGCCATATCACAAGCCACCATCAGATGTCAGATTGTAAGTGTTTACTGCTCTGTATTATCTACAGTCCCGGCCGTCTTCTCGCAGTTACATAATGTTCTCCCTGAATTGTTCCATGCTCTTATTATAGCAGCTGAACGTGCCGCACACAGGACCGGAGCCGCGGCCACAACGTGACGCTTCCTCATCTAGAACAGACCTTCCTCGCAGATGGTGACGTTTTAGCTGTGACCTCGTCGAGGGGTGAAATATGGATCCTATTTATATACATGGGGTGTGCAGTTGTCAGGAAAACCTTCATATCCACCCGTCACGCAGCGCCCAGTGGTAGCCCCAATAATATGATGAAACCGACTGCACCGTGGCGACGCATCACAACAGTAGGGGCTGCGATCCGATCCCAGGGGTGCTCCTACAGACAATGGCGCTCAGGCTGCTGGCAGTTTTGGCGTTTGGAACATGTGTGAAGTTTGGTTTTATCATAAAACATCGCCAGCTCCAACAATACGGCCGAGCAGTCGTTACATTGTAACATACATGTTGTAATGATGTTTCATATGCTGCCATTGGGGGCAGGTAAGTACAGGTCTCTTCACAGGTCCTGCAGGGTGGGGGTAGGAGTCCACTTATCTCCAGAATACAAATAAATCAACTTTGTGTACACTGCTCTTATTCAGACCTAGGTGTCTCCATAGTAACAGACTACAAACAAACCCTGTGTAGTCTGGTCCTGTAGTCATGTGATCTCTCTTCTATCTGCTTCCTCTCCTGCTGTCTGTAGGTTACAGGAGGAGGTAACACCTGCAGAGTGACAGGTATGTGTTACCAAATGACGTTTTTTCACCACCCTCGCCACTTTTCTGTCGGTTCGGGTTGATGTTGTTTCAGTTTTCACCTCAGGAAGCTGAAAGGCTAGGGGCACCCCTGTGTATGATGGGAGATTCCCTGAATGCGTCCTGCACTGCTAGGAGTGCAGTGACCGGGTTTGGGGTGGCCCCAACACTAAGCTGGATTCCTTGGACACTGTCGAGGTGTCACCACATGTTGCTGCTCTCCGGAAGGGATGGTAAGACATGGTGCACCCCAATGGGAAATAAGTCCAGAGAGTCAGAGTCTGCAGTAACCAGGGGACTTCTTTACTGGAGGAATTCAGGTGAAAATCAATACAGGCGAGGCATAGGGCTGGCTTCTCCAGTCTCCTCCATGAGATGAGGCATAGACCTGGCTTCTCCAGTCTCCTCCCTGAGATGAGGCATAGGGCTGGCTTCTCCAGTCTCCTCCATGAGATGAGGCATAGGACTGGCTTCTCCAGTCTCCTCCATGAGATGAGGCATAGGACTGGCTTCTCCAGTCTCCTCCCTGAGACGAGGCATAGGGCTGGCTTCTCCAGTCTCCTCCCTGAGACGAGACATAGGGCTGGCTTCTCCAGTCTCCTCCCTGAGATGAGGCATAGGGCTGGCTTCTCCAGTCTCCTCCCTGAGATGAGGCATAGGGCTGGCTTCTCCAGTCTCCTCCATGAGATGAGGCATAGGGCTGGCTTCTCCAGTCTACTCCCTGAGATGAGGCATAGGGCTGGCTCCTCCAGTCTCCTCCCTGAGATGAGGCATAGGCCGGCTTCTCCAGTCTCCTCCCTGAGATAAGGCATAGGACTGGCTTCTCCAGTCTCCTCCTGAGACGAGGCATAGGGCTGGCTTCTCCAGTCTCCTCCCTGAGACGAGGCATAGGGCTGGCATCTCCAGTCTCCTCCCTGAGACGAGGCATAGGGCTGGCTTCTCCAGGATCCTCCCTGAGATGAGGCATAGGGCTGGCTTCTCCAGTCTCCTTCCTCAGACAAGGCATAGGGCTTGCTTCTCCAGTCTCCTCCCTGAGACGAGGCATAGGGCTTGCTCTCCAGTCTCCTCCCTGAGATGAGGCATAGGGCTGGCTTCTCCAGTCTCCTTCCTCAGACGAGGCATAGGGCTGGCTTCTCCAGTCTCCTTCCTCAGACAAGGCATAGGGCTGGCTTCTCCAGTCTCCTCCCTGAGATGAGGCATAGGGCTGGCTTCTCCAGTCTCCTCCCTGAGATGAGGCATAGGGCTGGCTTCTCCAGTCTCCTCCCGAGATGAGGCATAGGGCTTTCTTCTCCAGTCTCCTCCCTGAGACAAGGCATAGGGCTGGCTCCTCCAGTCTCCTCCCTGAGGCGAGGCATAGGGCTGGCTTCTCCAGTCTCCTTCCTCAGACAAGGCATAGCACTAGCTTCTCCAGTCTACTCCCTGAGACGAGTCATAGGGCTGGCTTCTCCAGTCTCCTCCCTGAGATGAGAAATAGGGCTGGCTTCTCCAGTCTCCTCCCTGAGACGAGGCATAGGGCTGGCTTCTCCAGTCTCCTCCCTGAGATTAAGCATAGGGCTTTCTTCTCCAGTCTCCTCCCTGAGGCGAGGCATAGGGCTGGTTTCTGCAGGCTCCTCCCTGAGGCGAGGCATAGGGCTGGCTTCTCCAGTCTCCTCCCTGAGATGAGGCATAGGGCTGCCTTCTCCAGTCTCCTCCATGAGACGAGGCATAGGGCTGGCTTCTCCAGTCTCCTCCCTGAGGCGAGGCATAGGGCTGGCTTCTCCAGTCTCCTCCATTAGACGAGGCATAGGGCTGGCTTCTCCAGTCTCCTCCATTAGACGAGGCATAGGGCTGGCTTCTCCAGTCTCCTGCATTAGACAAGGCATAGGGCTGGCTTCTCCAGTCTCCTCCAGAGCTAATCCAGACATTCAGAGGATCAGTCTGTCTGGTTTTGGTGGTAAACAAGTCTGGCTTTAAACTCTATGGCAGCTGTGGAAAATTACTTCTCATTCAAAGTCCCAAAAGTCTCTCAGTATTCATTAACCCTTTCTACAGAGCCTTGCAAATACAGTGCAAATGAACAGGATATATTTCACAACATATAACACAGTAATAACCAGTAGAAATCAATGCAAGTTAACCCTTCAAGTGAAATAAAGTTGATGACTTTGGATAGGGGAAACAGGAAAATGTCCACAAATGTCCAGACTTCACAGTACTCCTGCTCCAGGGCACTACACCATCACACACACATGATACAATTAGATACACAGTTCATCAGACAGTATCAAATACTAAAGGATAAGATACACAGCTCAGCAGACAGTATCACACAGGTTAGGATGAGATACACAGCTTTGCAGTTATCATCACATGTTACTGGATTAGATACAGTGGGGAAAAAAGTATTTAGTCAGCCACCAATTGTGCAAGCCATTACTACAGGTGATGAGTGGAGGACAGAGGAGCCTCTTACAGAAGAAGTTACAGGTCTGTGAGAGACAGAAATCTTCTTGTTTGTAGGTGACCAAATACTTATTTTCCACCATAATTTGCAAATAAATTCTTTAAAAATCAGACGACAATGTGATTTTCTGGATTTCTCATTGTGTCTCTCATAGTTGAGGTCTACCTATGATGTCAGTTACAGGCCGACCTCATCTTTATAAGTGGGAGAACTTGTACAATTGGTGGCTGACTAAATACTTTTTTTCCCCACTGTACAGACAAGCAGACAGTATCACATGATAGGCTTAGATACACTGTCTGATCTGCACATTGCACCTGCAGATTATTTCAGGGCTCCTCTATGACTGTGCTGCAGGCTATGCTACATGTCAGTGATCGGCAGGTTTCCGGTCCTGTATCACTCGTCGGTATAGCGCAGGGTTCGGCCTCTTCTCGGAATCTCTTATCTGTGGCGATGGAGGAGCAGAAGCCTCAGTTATCTCGTGGCCCAGCGATTCTGCACGAGGCAGCGAGGCTTTGTCATCTTATCAGTGTCAGGTCTGCCTGTGTAAAACAAGGACGTTCCACTCACTGACAGCAGCAGAGATCTTGATGAGGAAATGAAACAAAGTTTATTAGAAAGTTGCAGAACTTCTCCTTATACAATGATTGCTGCGGACGGGACCATAACTCCAGCTCTCCTTGGCGCATGCGCAGATGAGGTGGACCCAGGAGATTGCACAGGCGCCGGGGGGGATAGTTCTGCCCCCGTCCATAGTCTGTTCACTTTCTCCAGACAGGTTAGATGTAATTACGGTGCGTTTATGGGACCTGGAAAACCCCTTTAAGATTTATTTACAGAAAACTGGACCATCCCTTAAAGATCATGCCACCCAGTAGAGGTCGGTGGGGAGGGGGCCACGTTTTGCAGTCTTCCTGCACTGTTGTCCCCTTGCTGCTATATAGCGGGTGGGTGGCAGCAGCACTCGGGCGAGGGGGTTATGTCCCGTCCTGGCATGGCATGCAGAGCAATTACACAAGCTGGCACTGGGCGTTGCTGGGAACTGTGGCACAATGCCGCCCGGTGCTCCGCTGCCCTGTCCTCATTAATGTGATTTATGGTGGCATCATCCATACGGTATCTGTCTAAATAAAGAGTCACGTCATGTCCCGGGAAGACGCCGCCATTCTATTCTTAGTCTGGAACAAAGCAGGTTGATGGAGATTTATGGTGATGAAACTTTCTACAACCTTCTGTTATGTTTTGTGTCAGTGAATAGAGACAGTTTTATTACATCCAGAGGCTGAAAACTAATACAGGTTTAATACTTCTCACAGCTGAGGGTTTGCTACAGTGTATCAGTGCAAGCAATATTCCCTGAGCTAAACACAGCAGCTGCACAAATGCCTTCCCTGCCCTTGGTTTCAGACTGATAGATTATACCTGCACTGATACATTGTAACAGAATCACCAGCTGTGAGCAGAATTAGGTCAATGAAGGCTTTAATCCTGGATGCAAATAATTCCATTCAATGACAGCAAGTAGAGATCTTGAGAATGGTGGGTAATTGAAATACAAAGTCTGTTAGAAAGATGCAGAACTTTTTATTGTGTAAAACTCATAAAGTAAAGGATCTAAGTAGAAGGAGTTGTGTCTCCCCCCAGCAGCACAGAGGATTTCAGGAGAGGAATGTGCTGCTCCTGTGGAGGTCACAGACTGAGAGTTACATAGTGGAAGGAGCAGGGTCCTCCCAGCAGCACAGAGGATTTCAGGAGAGGAGTGTGCTGATCTTGTGGAGGTCACAGGGGGAGAGTTACATAGTGGAAGGAGCAGAGTCCTCCCAGCAGCACAGAGGATTTCAGGAGAGGAGTGTGCTGATCTTGTGGAGGTCACAGGATGAGAGTTACATAGTGGAAGGAGCAGGGTCCTCCCAGCAGCACAGAGGATTTCAGGAGAGGAGTGTGCTGATCCTGTGGAGGTCACAGGATGAGAGTTACATAGTGGAAGGAGCAGGGTCCTTCCAGCAGCACAGAGGATTTCAGGAGAGGAGTGTGCTGATCTTGTGGAGGTCACAGGATGAGAGTTACATAGTGGAAGGAGCAGGGTCCTCCCAGCAGCACAGAGGATTTCAGGAGAGGAGTGTGCTGATCTTCTGGAGGTCAGATCGAGTTTTAGGTTGTGGAATGAGCAGGATCTCCAGCAGTACAGAGTATTTCAGCAGAGGTGTGTGCCGATCCTGCGGGTGGCAGTGTCCTCTGTGTGACACCTGCTGATCAGTGTGGATTCTGTCCAGACAGGTTTGTTTCCATTGGCTGGTTGCACAATGTTTTGCGGCACATGATACGTTGTGTAATCCGTTCTGACATGTCGGTATCTACAGGATAGTGATGATCCGTGACCCCGGCGATGACCTCCTGGAGAGATGATCCGATGTATTTTTTTTAATTGTAAATGATGCATTCCCCATCACACAGACAACAGTGACACCCCCCCCCCATTCTTCTGTCTGGACAGATTTGGAAATAGAATTGGAAAAGAAAAAATAGAGGATTTTTCTCGTTTCTTTCTTCTCCGGTCACGGACGCTGCGTCCATATTCTCCATCATCCTGACTGCAGGAACCATAAGAACCAGATCCCGGGAGTCTCGGGATAATGGAATCTCACAGCCCCGGATCTGATGATCAGACGCAGAGCAGCAGCCGGATCTCGATATAATGGGCTCTGGGCAGGAATGTGCCCACCGGGGGCTGGATTTATATTCATCAGCCGTGCTCCTTGAAATCATCCCTTTTTGTGTTAGTTCTGATTCCGGCTGTGGTTTTCAGGGCCAAGATGGGGGGCAGATGAGGCTAAGCATCAGACATGGGGGGAGGGGTACTTTATGGACATAATGCACGTCCTGTGAGCAAAACACAATGAAACCAAGATCTGCGACAATCCAGGAAGCAGGAGGTGCAGAACCTGAACTGCTGCTGAAGGACCTGCAGTCACATGAGCAGATCTGTACAGGTCCTCAAGTCAGGGTCTGTGTCTGTGTTTATTTAACTCCTTCCCGACCAGCGCCGTACATGTACGGCGCTGCGGGAAGTGATTTCCCGACCAGCGCCGTAGTGCTACGGCGCGCTGATCGGGCGGGTGCAGGAGCTGCGCCCGCCCGATTAGCGGCGGGGGTCCGGCTGTGCCCAGTAGCCGGACCCCTGATATATGCACCAGCATCGGTGAAAACACCGATGCCGGTGCATTAACCCTTCATGTGCCGCGGTCAGCGCTGACCGCGGCACATGCGATGCGGGCGGTGGGAAGGGGTTGCCATCGGGTCCCCGCGCTGCTGTGACGGGGACCCGATGGCTGAGATAGCAGCCGGATGCCTTCCTTAGGCATCCGGCTGCTATCTACGGAGGCCTGTGAGATCCAGCCCCCTGGATCTCACAAGCAGTGTGCTGGAAGTGTATTACATTGAGTAATACACTTCCAGCCAATGCATTACAATACAGAAGTATTGTAATGCATTGTAAGGGGATCAGACCCCCAAAAGTGAAAAAAAAAGTGTAAAATAAGAAAGTTAAAAAAAGTGAAAAAAATAAAGTTTTACAAAAAAAAAAAGTTTCAAGTCCCCCCCCAAAAAGAGTCATTTTTACAAAATAATATAAAAAAAAAATTGTAAAAAATAGTGAAAAAAAAAAAAGAAGACATATTAGGTATCGCCGCGTCCGTATCGACCGACTCTATAAAAATAGCACATGATCCACCCCGTCAGGTGCACACAGTTAAAAAAAAAAAAAAAAAACTGTGCCAAAACAGACATTTTTTGGTCACCTTCCCTTACAAAAAGTGTAATAGCAGGTGATCAAAAAAGCGTATGTACCCCAAAATGGTACCAATCAAACCGTCATCTTGTCCCGCAAAAAATGAGACCCTACCTAAGACAATCGCCTGAAAAATAAAAAAAATATGGCTCTCAGAAAATGGCAACACAAAAAGTATTTTATTTTGTTCAAAAAATAAATCTAATGTGTAAAACTATCCAAAAATAAAAAAGTTAGACATATTGGGTATCGCCACGTCCGTAACAACCTGCTCTATAAAAATATTGCATGAGATGGCCCCCCAGGCGAATGCTGTAAAAAATTTTTTTTAAAAACTAAGCCAAAACAGACTTTTTTTCCCCTTTTGCCTCACAAAAAGTGTAATAGCAGGCGATCAAAAAGGCGTATTTACCCCAAAATGGTACCAATCAAACCGTCATCTTGTCCTGCAAAAACGATACCCTACCTGAGACAATCGCCTGAAAACTGAAAAAAATATGGCTCTTTGAAAATGGCAACACAAAAAAAAGATTTTATTCTGTTCTAAAATGCATCTAATGTGTAAAACTTTCCAAAAATAAAAAAGTTAGACATATTGGGTATCGTTGCGTCCGTAACAACCTGCTCTATAAAAATATCACATGAGATGGCCCCCCAGGTGAATGTTGTAAAAAAAATTTTTAAAAACCATGCCAAAACTGCTATTTTTTTTCACCTTGACTCACAAAAACCGTAATACAAAGCGATCAAAAAGTCTTATATACCCCAAAATGGTACCAATCAAACCGTCATCTCGTCCCGCAAAAAATGAGCCCCCACATAAGACAATAACTAAAAAAATAAAAAATCAACGTCACCCGCAAACCAATCCATCAAAATCTGTTCTGCAAAATCCATATGGCGCTCCTTCTGTTCTGAGTCCTGCCATGTGCCCCCACAGCAGTTTACCACCACATATGGGGTGTTGCCGTATTCAGGAGAAAATGGGTAACAAATTATGGGGTGCTTTTCTCCTGTTACCCCTTGTGAAAATGAAAAATTTGGGGCTAAAGCAACATTTTATTGGAAGAAATGAAACTTTTCATTTTCACAGCCAAGTGTTTCCAAATTCCGTAAAACTCTTAGGGGGTCAAAGTGGCCAGCACCCCCCTTAATATATTCTTTGAAGGGTGTAGTTTCCAAAATGGGGTCACTTTTTGAGGGTTTCCACTGTAGGGGTACGTCAGGGTCTCTCAATTACAAAATGGTGCCTAAAAACTATTCTAGCAAAATCTGCCTCCAAAATCCGTATGGCGCTCTTTTCCTTCTGACCACTGCCACAAACCCATAGAGACGTTACCACCACATATGGGGTATTTCTGTAAACTGCAGAATCAGAGTAATGAGTACTGAGGTTTAGTTTGCTGTTAACCCTTGCTGTGTTGCAAGAAAAAAATTGTTAACATGAATAATCTACCAAAAAAGTGAAATTTTGAAATTTCACCTCCATTTTCCTTTAATTCTTGTGGAACACCTGAAGGGTTAACAAAGTTTGTAACAGCAGTTTTTTATAACTTGAGGGGTATAGTTTCTAAAATGGGGTCATTTATGGGGGTTTCATTATGTAAGCCCCTCAAAATCACTTTATATCTGAATTGATGCTCAAAAATATGGTTTTGGAAAATTTGGTGAAAATTTGAAAAATGGCTTCTAAACTTCTAAGCCCTCTAACGTCCTGAAAAAGTAAAATGACATTTAGAAAATGATGCCAACATAAAGTAGACATAAGGGGAATGTAAAATAATAACTATTTTTTGAGGTATTACTGTGTATTTTGAAAGTAGAGAAATTGAAATTTGGAAATTTGGAAATTTTTCCAAATTTTTGGTAAATTTGGGATTTTTTCATAAATAAGGGTGAAATATATTGACTCAAATTTATGACTGTCATGAAGTACAATGTGTCACAAGAAAACAATCTCAGAATGGCCTGGATAAGTAAAAGCGTTCCAAAGTTATTACCACATAAAGTGACACATGTCAGATTTGCAAAAAATGGCCCGGTCAGGAAGGTGAAAACAGGCCCGGGGTTGAAGGGGTTAAAGGGGATCTGGTCTGAGGTCTGCAGTTATTTGCGGAGTCTGCCTACAAGACGTGCGTCCTACTTATTAAAACATTGCGCCATTCCAATTTTAATGTGGACAGGGGGCGTGGCTAGAGAGCATTGCAACATATGTATCACCCAATCTCAACGGATACGTGCTACAAATAAACATATCCAGTCACATGTGGCGACATTTCGGATTCACGAATGCCCCCCGTAGCCCCTACAGTCTCGCTCACGAAGATTCTGCAGGGGCGTTCTCCTCGCTGCCGCCTTGCATCCTGAAGTTCTTGCAGCTCCATCCCAGTCAGATAAATCAGATTACTGGCGCCGTTCGTCACCCGTCCGCGTCCAGACCGAGGCGATTAAACTTTTCTGCAGATGTTTCGTTCTTATCTTCCAGAAAATATTAAGGGGAAGACGGAGAAACCGCGTCATGGGGATTGTTGTAGGTGTAAGGGGCTTCACTCAGGATGGAGTCACACCTGTCACCCAGCTTTCCCATGGTCCTGGTCATGTGTCTGGTGGGTCCTGTCATGGCAGCAGGAGCTAAGAAGTGTATATGGAGGGGGCGGGGGGTCATCTTTTGGGGGACATAAGGTAATGGGAATCATTAGTTAATCTCTGTTTGCTGTCAGTGAATGGAAGCTTTATTTACCACCCAAGGCTGAAAAGATCCTGAAGATGTCCTGCTCACACAGCTGAGGGTTTGTTACAGTTGTATACCACAATGAACTAAAAGCATCAGCAGCGCATTTCTCCCTTCTGTCCTGAGGTTTGTTACAATGTAGCAGTGAAGATAAAACCTGGAGAGCGTTCTGTTCTTTTCACAGAGGATTGGATACAGGCAGGTTTCAGCCTCTAGACTGGCAGCAAGCAGAGATCTTGAAAATGGTGAGGAATGAAAGCATGAAGTTGCAGAGGTTTTCCTGTCGGACTGTGCCCCCCTTTAGCAGTTGGTGTAGGTGGTGCCCCCCTCAGGATCTCCTGGTGGCAGGAGTCTTATCTGGGGTGTGAGGCCTGGAGATAGCGGCGTGCAGGCAGCTGGCGGATTATCTGGGCTGAGTCCGGCCTCGGTCACCGTTCTCACGCACAGGTCATGACTGTGTGATTGTACCAGGACCCCAGAGGGGACACACCCCCAGTGTATCATCCTCATCATCCTGACCACTGTTAATCCAACATCAACTACTCCCAGTCCAGATTATCAGGACTCTGCCTGATAGTCCGGACGTGGTGGCCTCGTTAGGTGTCCACGCCAACAGATCATGATGTCCCAGGGAGTAGTCGAGTATATAGGTAAGTGTATATACGCTGTGTGGAGTCCGGTGGTTTGGAGCTTCAGACGCTGGATTAATGGAATTTTACTGCAGCATTCAGTCCAAAGTCTAACCTGGCAGAGGATGGCAGGGGCTGCAGCCAGGCTCCGGGGCCCGCAAGACACATTACACAAGACAACCGCCTCGTTAAGAGACTGGAGGTCCCAGATTACCAGGGTCCCGGATGACCGGAGGCCTCAGATTATTGAGTCACTCAGATTATCAGGAGCCCCAGAAGACCAGAGGCTTCTGATGATCATGAGACGCAGAAGACTTGGGATCCCCACATGATCAGTATCCCAAAGACGAGTGTGCCAGATGACTATGAATCCCGAAGACTTCAGGTTATCAGGAGTCCAAGATGACTGGGAGTTCCAGATTATTGGGTGTTCCAGATTACCAGGGGTTCCATATTACCAGGGGTTCCAGATAACCGGTGTTCCGGATTACAAGGGGTTTCAGATGACTGAGAGTTCCAGATTACCAGAGGTTCCAAATTACCAGGGGTTCTAGATTACCAGGGGTTCCAGATTATTGGGTGGTCCAGATTACCAGGGGTTCCAGATAACTGGTGTTCCGGATTACAAGGGGTTTCAGATGACTGAGAGTTCCAGATTACCAGAGGTTCCAAATTACCAGGGGTTCTAGATGACCAGGGGTTCCAGATGACCAGGCGTTCCAGATTACCAGGGGTTCCATTTGACCAGGCGTTCCAGATTACCAGGGGTTCCAGATTACCAGGGTTCCAGATAACCGGTGTTCCGGATTACAAGGGGTTTCAGATGACTGAGAGTTCCAGATTACCAGAGGTTCCAAATTACCAGGGGTTCTAGATGACCAGGCGTTCCAGATTACCAGGGGTTCCATTTGACCAGGAGTTCCAGATTACCAGGGGTTCCAGATGACCGGGCGTTCCAGATGACCGGGCGTTCCAGATTACCAGGGGTTCCAGATGACCGGGCGTTCCAGATTACCAGGGGTTCCAGATGACCAGGCGTTCCAGATGACCAGGCGTTCCAGATTACCAGGGGTTCCAGATGACCGGGCGTTCCAGATTACCAGGGGTTCCAGATGACCAGGCGTTCCAGATGACCGGGCGTTCCAGATTACCAGGGGTTCCAGATTACCAGAGGCCTCACTGATTGGGCGTCCCAGATGACTGATTCTAGAAGTAGCGGTGACAACGCTGTGTCTACTTTTTATACCTTTTTGGTACAATAACAGCCCCCGGACCGGTCACACTTGGGCGCGGCCGTTGTTTTTTTCCCTAATTTATGACACTTTTGGGACTGATCCTCTCGGCTTCGGTCCTGACGCCCTCAGTAATGATGGGAATCTGCCCAGATTCTGTTTGTATCGTCTTTTCCAGATCACGTTCTCGGATACCTGGAGCAGATGTTGCAATAACCGCCAAATATGTGACCGAGGAGCGTCCCAAACCCAGTGCAGTGCCCCGCCGGGGTCTACAGGAAGGAGCGGCCCTCAAATCGCCATATCCAGAGCAGGGTTCATGGGGCCCAGAGACCGAACACTGGACCGCCCCCCTGTCCCCCGTGTGCAGTGTGTCAGCTGAATACAGGAGCGATCGCGGGGGCCGAGGGGCCTCATCCTGCTGATCTCTGGGACGTCGACCCAAATCAGGACTCCAGGGCCAAGTGACAGCAGCATGAAAGAGACTGCAGTCTATACCCCCCCCCCATACCGCCATATTGTGCCAATACCGCACACATACAGACAATATACACGGCACTCACACTGTACACATACTATACCCATGCAGAACACACACGCAAGGCACATACAGTACTCATACTATACTCACACAGACATACAGCACTCATATAGAATACATACATCACACATACAGTACTCATACATTATACATACAGTAGTCATACAGCACACACACAGTACTCATACAGCACATATACAGTAGTCATACAGCACATATACAGTACTCATACAGTACACATACAGCACACATACAGTACTCATACAGCACATATACAGTAGTCATACAGCACATATACAGTACTCATACAGCACACACACAGTACTCATACAGCACACACACAGTACTCATACAGCACACATACAGTACTCATACATTATACACACAGTACTCATACAGCACACACACAGCACTCATACATTATACACACAGTACACATACAGCACACACACAGTACTCATACAGCACATATACAGTAGTCATACAGCACATATACAGTACTCATACAGCACACACACAGTACTCATACAGCACACACACAGTACTCATACAGCACACATACAGTACTCATACATTATACACACAGTACACATACAGCACACACACAGTACTCATACAGCACACACACAGTACACATACAGCACACACACAGTACTCATACAGCACATATACAGTAGTCATACAGCACATATACAGTACTCATACAGTACACATACAGCACACATACAGTACTCATACAGCACACATACAGTACTCATACAGCACACACACAGTACTCATACAGCACACACACAGTACTCATACAGCACACATACAGTACTCATACAGTACACATACAGCACACATACAGGACTCATACAGCACATATACAGTACTCATACAGCACATATACAGTACTCATGAACACATACAGTACTCATACAGCACACATACAGTACTCATACAGCACACATACAGTAGTCATACAGCACACAGTACTCATACAGCACACATACAGTACTCATACAGCACACAGTACTCATACAGCACACATACAGTACTCATACAGCACACATACAGTACTCATACAGCACACAGTACTCATACAGCACACATACAGTACTCATACAGCACACATACAGTAGTCATACAGCACACAGTACTCATACAGCACACATACAGTACTCATACAGCACACATACAGCACACATACAGCACTCATGCAGCACACATACAGTAGTCATACAGCACACACACAGTAGTCATACAGCACACACACAGTAGTCATACAGCACACACACAGTAGTCATACAGCACACACACAGTACTCATACAGCACACACACAGCACTCATGCAGCACACATACAGCACTCATGCAGCACACATACAGTACTCATGCAGCACACATACAGTACTCATACAGCACACATACAGTACACATACAGCACACATACAGTAGTCATAATGCACACATACAGTAGTCATAATGCACACATACAGCACACATACAGTACTCATACAGCACACACACAGTACTCATGCAGCACACATACAGTACTCATGCAGCACACATACAGTACTCATACAGCACACATACAGTACTCATACAGCACACATACAGTACTCATACATTACTCATACAGCACACATACAGTAGTCATACAGCACACATACAGTACTCATACAGTACACATACAGAACACATACAGCACACATACAGTAGTCATACAGCACACATACAGGACTCATACAGCACATATACAGTACTCATACAGCACATATACAGTACTCATACAGCACATATACAGTACTCATGAACACATACAGTACTCATACAGCACATATACTGTACACATACAGCACACATACAGTACTCATACAGCACACATACAGTAGTCATACAGCACACATACAGTACTCATACAGCACATATGCAGTACTCATACAGCACATATACAGTACTCATACAGCACATATACAGTACTCATACAGCACACATACAGTACACATACAGTACTCATACAGCACATATACAGTACTCATGAACACATACAGTACTCATACAGCACACATACAGTACTCATACAGCACACACACAGTACTCATGCAGCACACATACAGTACTCATACAGCACACATACAGTAGTCATACAGCACACAGTACTCATACAGCACACATACAGTACTCATACAGCACACATACAGCACTCATGCAGCACACATACAGTAGTCATACAGCACACACACAGTAGTCATACAGCACACACACAGTACTCATACAGCACACATACAGCACTCATGCAGCACACATACAGTATATTCAGATCACACATATATATATATTCAGATCATTTCTTATATGAGAAATCTCTTGGCGTACAGATGTGCAGGAAAAGCGGATTTCACACCATGAACCATAAAGGTCCAAAAAGCTGGGAGGTGAGTGTATGAGGGACTGAGGGCAGCTATGCCGGGCGTGTCCTCGGTGAGGTCTCTGCTGCTCTGAGGATGACCCGTGGTGGGTGCTTCCGAGAGACGTATACAATGATATGTACTCCTGGGCACAATGTGGCGGTACAGTTTAAGTCTGGACAGTTCCAGAGGCGCCATATTATGTCTCTGCTCATCACGGGTCCGTCATATGGGCATGTACTGGAGCCCTATGTGCTGTATTATGGCCCGGACCCCCGGGGCGGCCATATTGGTTGTACCGCAGCTTCCCTGGCTGCTGAGGTCCTCAGAGCCGTATATTCCCAGTCATGTGATCGCGGTCCTCCGCACGCGACATTCCATAGGAAGTGGAAGATATCCCAGGCGCGGAGGGGCGGCCGCACTTCACATCCAGTGCTCTGCGATAACGTCGGGGGCCTCATCACCAGACCATCATACATGGAGATGTGACAACCCCCAACATCTCCGGGAATCTCTCACATTCCGCAGAGCGACCCTCGGAGCGCAGATAGCGCGCTATTTCTGTCATATCCAGAGATAACACCGTCATATACCATAAAAGATGATTCACCACCTGCCATGTCTGTGACTGCGGGGACGGGGGTCAGTCCTAGACCAGGAAAGCTGGGTGCCTGTAACCACATGACTAGGAGGATTTACTGATCAGGACTCCAGGAAAGCTGGGTGCCTGTAATCACATGACTAGGAGGATTTACTGATCAGGACTCCAGGAAAGCTGGGTGCCTGTAATCACATGACTAGGATGATTTACAGATCAGGACTCCAGGAAAGCTGGGTGCATGTCACCACATGACTAGGATGATTTACGGATCAGGACTCCAGGAAAGCTGGGTGCCTGTAAACACATGACTAGGAGGATTTACTGATCAGGACTCCAGGAAAGCTGGGTGCATGTCACCACATGACTAGGATGATTTACGGATCAGGACTCCAGGAAAGCTGGGTGCCTGTAACCACATAACTAGGAGGATTTGCTGATCAGAACTCTAGGAAAGCTGGGTGCCTGTCACCACATAACTAGGAGGATTTACGGATCAGGACTCCAGGAAAGCTGGGTGCCTGTCACCACATAACTAGGAGGATTTACTGATCAGGACTCAAGGAAAGCTGGGTGCCTGTCACCACATAACTAGGAGGATTTACTGATCAGGACTCTAGGAAAGCTGGATGCAGATCACCACATAACTAGGAGGATTTACTGATCAGGACTCCAGGAAAGCTGGGTGCAGGTCACCACTTAACTAGGAGGATTTACTGATCAGGACTCCAGGAAAGCTGGGTGCCTGTCACCACATAACTAGGAGGATTTACTGATCAGGACTCCAGGAAAGCTGGGTGCCTGTCACCACATAACTAGGAGGATTTACTGATCAGGACTCTAGGAAAGCTGGATGCAGGTCATTATGGCATTCTGTTCATGGACCAGGAAGCTCAGGATGACAGTGTCAGTCTTTTCCTCAGTGAACGCTGAGGAACGGGGGTCAGTCCTAGACCAGGAAAGCTGGGTGCCTGTAACCACATGACTAGGAGGATTTACTGATCAGGACTCCAGGAAAGCTGGGTGCCTGTAATCACATGACTAGGAGGATTTACTGATCAGGACTCAAGGAAAGCTGGGTGCCTGTCACCACATAACTAGGAGGATTTACTGATCAGGACTCTAGGAAAGCTGGATGCAGATCACCACATAACTAGGAGGATTTACTGATCAGGACTCCAGGAAAGCTGGGTGCAGGTCACCACTTAACTAGGAGGATTTACTGATCAGGACTCCAGGAAAGCTGGGTGCCTGTCACCACATAACTAGGAGGATTTGCTGATCAGGACTCCAGGAAAGCTGGGTGCCTGTAATCACATGACTAGGAGGATTTGCTGATCAGGACTCCAGGAAAGCTGGGTGCAGGTCATTATGGCATTCTGTTCATGGACCAGGAAGCTCAGGATGACAGTGTCAGTCTTTTCCTCAGTGAACGCTGATATAATCCCGATGTACCATGGATGCATCAGCGTTCACTGAGGAAAAGACTGACACTGTCATCCTGAGCTTCCTGGAGCCGGCGGTTTATATTCATCATTACGCGGAGGCTCCAGATATTTCCGCCTGCAGATCTTTCCCCTCCTGGTCAGGTTCAGATAATGACGCACATCAGGTCCTGCACCAGCAGGGAGTGCGCAGGAGAAACGAGACGCTGCACCCTAATTACACAGTAGACTAACTCCGTCTCTTGCGCGGCGGTAACCCCTGCACTGCCAGCTCCTGATACAACAGGGTATGTAAACTTTTGAAACCAGCCTTGTTTCTGGCTTCAAAGCAACAGAAAATCTCCCATCGTGTTGTGTATGCAGCTCCTATGCAGGCCCATGTGTCAGACATCTGGTAACATGACTGCAGGATCAGACTACACTGCACTGGTTTGTAGTCTGTAGCCATGGAAACACATACTGCTGCATAGGAGCTGTAGACGAAAAACGGGAGACTTTTAATCAAGATTATGTGCTCTGTTGCTTCATTGTTGCTTCTAGATGCAGCAGTAACCTCCATGATGGTTGTCACTTGTCACCCAGCTTTCCCAGAAGCAGATTTTAACTGGGAAGCGGCTGAACACAACGGAGACTGAACCCAGGACTGTGGCCTCTTTTTTATTTTAGGGGAAGGTCCCTTTAAATGTTGATGTAATCTCCGGTGGGGTCGGGAGATGATTTATGATTCGTGGCTGTTTGGCGGCGCTGAGAATACAATATGGCGTCCGGCGGTAATGGGACAGATCCCCTGACACAGGAGCGGTTCACAGACCATCAAACCCAATGAGGAAGCTGATGTCCGCGCCCCTCCCCCACCAGCGTCTAGGACGATAGAATAAAAAGAAATCCACCGCAAAAAGGAAATCAAAAGTAACGTTCTTAAATCTCTGTCCTCGTCCCGGGAATTTTCTCACGCAGAATTCTTTTCATTTTAATTTATTAGATGTTGGATCGCTTCCGCAGCCACTGGACAGAGAGATGTGAGCAGATATGAGATAGAGAGAGAGATATGAGATAGAGAGAGAGATAGATAGATATGAGATAGAGAGATATGAGATAGAGAGAGAGATATGAGATAGAGAGATGAGATAGAGAGATATGAGATAGAGAGAGAGATATGAGATAGAGAGAGAGATATGAGATAGAGAGAGAGATATGAGATAGAGAGATGAGATAGAGAGATATGAGATAGAGAGAGAGATATGAGATAGAGAGAGAGATATGAGATAGAGAGAGAGATATGAGATAGAGAGATATGAGATAGAGAGAGAGATATGAGATAGAGAGATATGAGATAGAGAGATATGAGATAGAGAGATATGAGATAGAGAGATATGAGATAGAGAGATATGAGATAGAGAGAGAGATATGAGATAGAGAGAGAGATATGAGATAGAGAGATATGAGATAGAGAGAGAGATATGAGATAGAGAGATATGAGATAGAGAGATATGAGATAGATAGAGATATGAGATAGACAGATAGATAGATAGATATGAGATATGGGACCCCAGTGCCCCCTCCACACAGCGGTGGTCCGAGGACTTACCTTCCATTGATGGGGTATTTGCCGGGTTCGCGGCTCGTTATTGTACGTTATCTATATGTTCTTGTATCTCTGGGGGGTCAGGGGCCCATGTAGCGATATGTGACAATCTGTAGCCGCCTGTGTTATTAGGGTCATTATTTTGTATCTCTCTGTTCCGGAGCTCTCACGTAGCGGGTGTTCTGATCGTATTGCGCCCGCTGCGTTATATCCGGATATTCCAGGCTCCCACCCCGGCGCCCCCCCTCGATGTTACTGCTTGCTCCGGCGCAGGCACACGATCGGTTAATGCGGCAGCTCCGCCTGGTTATGTAACAGTCTGTTTACGGGTCTCGTCCATAGCAACCAACCAGCTGCAAACCGCCTGGAACCGCACAGTATGAACGGCGGTGGCATCAGAGATACGAGATAATAACTCTGCTATCTGTCACATACTGGATTCATCATCAGTCACAGAGAAATAACAGACGGCGGCGGAGTCGTGTCCAAAGTGGTTTATTACATCACAATCTGCGGGTTCTGAGGGCGCAGCACACACCGCGCCGCTCCTGGAAATGTCGCCACGGTATAGAAATGGCGTATAAACATGGACGCAGGACAAAGTGGCGAAGATGGCGCCTGTCGTACCTGATATTGGCTTCAGATCAGGCGTCACACGTCCGCCATGTTCGCCCTCGCCATTTTAATTTTCTGACACGAAAAACAAATACAATGAATGTGCGTCAGGCGTAAAATATTTCAGCGAAACTTTAGAGATTCGGAAAGAACGTGGCGCAGTAAATAACCGCCGCGAGCGCACAATGCAGGACATTTCCGAGCAGATATCCCGCAACTGCGACATTTACCAGGAGACGATTCATAGACGTGACAGCCTCGAGCGCCAATTACTACAGGATTATTATTAACCCCCGCTCTCCCTGTGCGATGACACAAACGGTGCGAGATCTGGTAGAACTACAAGGCTCAGCAGCCCTTATAGATCCTCAACTACCGTGGTACTGAAAAACTCATCCTGACCCACCATACTGGGAGTTGTAGTCCTACACCTGCTATTTACAGCTCTGCAGCTCCTGTGGGAATAACACTCAGCATTATGCATCCGACTGGGAGTAGTAGTCCTAGAAGAGCTGACAGCCACCGTGTTTATCTAAAGGTCTCAGCATGACTTACTTTGCTGATAAGACGATGGGGCTTGTAGTCCTTAAAGGACTCACAGCTTGCGTCACTTGAGTTGCTAAGGGACTAAAAGGACGGTGTATGCTGGGAGTTGTAGTACCACAGTAGTGACAGCTCTGCAGACTTACTGTGACTTCTCAGGCTAACGGGAGGGGCAGGATGGAAGTTGTAGTTCCCCAGTAGTGACAGCTCTGCAGAATTACTGTGACTTCTCAGGCTAACAGGGGAAGGGCAGGCTGGGAGTTGTAGTTCCCCAGATGTTGTGACATCTATATGAAGGCAGCGGCTGTGTCCTACAGAACCGCGTATCTGAGCTGCCCCCCCCAATCATAATATAATAATATTTAATATGTTTAATATAAACACATCAGGTTCTGCGTCGTGTGCAATGTGCACAATCTGAGGTAGAGGTCAGCAGATAATAAATTACAACAATACAAACACATGTCAGTGATCGGGGGCCCCAAAGCCAGAGGGGCCCCGCCAGTAAAGGGCCCGCACCCTGTTGCACAATCTCCCGTTAGGAAATTATTACATAAATCCTCATAAATAAGGAAAATTCCCAGCACACTGTGCCCGCAGCGTGGAAACCTGCCATGCCAACCCCGAGGAGAGGACCTGGGAGCAGTGCCAGCCTGGGAGGGGGACGGGGGCAGCGCCAGCTCACCCTGCATCACTGTCCAAATGTCCTGACACTCCCCCCCCCCCAGGGTGGTCCAGTTCCATATCCCTGAGCGGACCCCTCCCCCACAGAGGCACCTGCGGTCAGTGAAGTGCTTCCAAGACCCCATGTCATGTGAGAACCAACCTCACGAGAGGTGACGTGTGGGGGTCTCAGAGGGATGTGCCCACCTGCCTCAGGTCAATCCTAGGCTGGTTCTGAGGACTGCGGGGTGGTCCCATTACAATCAGTCCATGTGGCCAGTGCATTGGTATCTAGAGAGTTTGCAAATCCTGTAGAATATCTGGAGGGGTCGGCGGATGCGTGGAGTCGTCTGTCCGCCTTCCGCAGGCAGCACAGGAGCCTCTTGAAGGCTTTCCTGAAGTCTGGGCTCCTGCAGTAGATGATGGGATTGAAGATGGAGTTGATGTAACCCAACCAGTTCAAGAACAAGAAGAGCTTGTCCGGGATGAGGTTCCTGTAGAAGACATTCACTATGTTAGCCAAGAAAAAGGGCAACCAACAAAGGGTGAAGGTGCCCATGATGATGCCCAAGGTTTTCAGGGCTTTGTGTTCCTTGGCCACCAACATTTTGGAAAGTCTTCTCCTGCTGGAGCGCGCATGGCTCAGCACCTGGTTCTGGTGGAACCTGCCCTCACATTTGTCAATCTTCTTCATCTGCTTCTTGGCTTCCTTGAAAACCCTGAAGTAGACAAAGATCATGATGACCAAGGGGATGTAGAAGGAGATGATGGAGGAAGCGATGGCATAGGCTCTGTTGGTCACAAAGTCACAGCACCCAGGGTCCTCATAGCAGCTGAGCGCCTCAGGGTCATCAGTGTCCCTCCACCAGTGCATCATGATGGGCAGGAAGGAGACCAGTCCAGAAATGGCCCACACCGTGCACACGATGCCCTTGGCCCTGGCCTTGGTGAGTAGGCTCTGGTAGCGGAAGGGCGAGGTGATGGCAATGTACCTGTCTATGGCGATGACACACAAGGTCTCTATACTGGCAGTGACACACAGAACATCCACCGAGGTCCAGAACTCACAAAAGATGGAGCCATACAGCCAGGTGCCACTCACCACCAGGGTAGCTCCCAGGGGCACCACAAACAGCCCCATGATGAGGTCAGCACAGGCCAAGGAGGTGATGAAGACATTAGTCAAGGTTTGTAGCCTCTGGTTCTTTGCAATGGCCACAATTACCATGATGTTGCCGACCAGAATGAGGAAGATGATGGTGGTCATCAGGACAGCCATGCCTATGGTCCACTGGTGTGACATCTCAAGGAGGGGGTGCAGGGGGCTGGGCTCTGTAGGGTTTGTGAGGCTGCTCCTGTTCTTGAAATCTGGGGACACCCAGCTGTCCCCCATGAAACCTGCAGGTGCTGGGGGGTCAGTAGACGAGGGGTGGCTAAGGGAACATGGGAGCGATGAGTTGAGCAGGAAGGTCAAGGCCAATTGATCACAGGTGAAGAGTGTGGGACCCTCAGAACTACCACGGTCAGGGAAGGAGCTCTTGCTGCCTACTGCACTGGTAGAGGAGAGGGCAGAGCGCCAGAGCCCAGTGCCAGTGGCTGATCCTGGTGCATAAGTGCAGGGTGCACAGGGCGTACAAGGTGCAGAAGTGCAGGGGGCACCAGACGCAGAAGTGCAGGGGGCACCAGGTGCAGGGAGCACCAGGTGCAGAAGTGCAGGGAGCACCAGGTGCAGAAGTGCAGGGGGCACCAGGTGCAGAAGTGCAGGGGGCACCAGGTGTAGTACTTTCCCTCTCAAACCTGGTTCTGAATGCTTGAGGTTCTGCAGCTCTAGTTCTGGATACTGTTTCTTCACCCTTGCTTCTGGGTGCTGTGGTTTCTGTAGACCTGATTAAGAATGGTCTGGGTTCTCCAGCTCTGGTTCTGAATGCTTGAGGTTCTGCAGCCCTGGTTCTGGATGATTGAGGTTCTGAAGCTCTGGTTCTGGATGCTCGAGATTCTGCAGCCCTGGTTCTGGATACGCGAGGTTCTGAAGCCCTGGTTCTAGATACGCGAGGTTCTGGAGCCCTGGTTCTGGATGCTTGGGGTTCTGCAGTTCTGGATGTTTCTGGCTCTGTTCTGACGGCTCTTTTCCCCGGAACCCTCCACCTGCTACTAGCAGGGAGCTCCCGGTCTCTGCTCCTCCATCTCCTCCTGGAGCAGAACATGATTGTGACTCCGGCAGATCGTCCCGCTCCGTGCTCACCTCCCCACCCTCCAACCTCCCTCACCTCCCTCCAGCCAATCAGCAGCGAGGAAGACGGGTCTGTTGCACACCACGCCCACCTGTCGAATCCCAGAGTGCCGTGACGTCAGCAGCCAGAAGAAAATGTGAGAAAGTCCTCTGATGACGTCAGTGTACAGCTTTTATATATTTTTTTATACATGGGTCTCCCTGAAAGCTGTGAATATGATGATAGTGAATATGTTATATGTGTGACTGCTGATATTATGTCGGATCATACAGGAGGTGACATCACGGCTCTCCAGATATCAGTTATGTTATACAGGAGGTGACATCACCGCTCTCCAGATATCAGTTATATACAGTAGGTGACATCACCGCTCTCCAGATATCAGTTATGTTATACAGGAGGTGACATCACCGCTCTCCAGATATCAGTTATATACAGTAGGTGACATCACCGCTCTCCAGATATCAGTTATATTATACGGGAGGTGACATCGCCGCTCTCCAGATACCAGTTATATTATACGGGAGGTGACATCACCGCTCTCCAGATATCAATTATATTATACAGGAGGTGACATCACCGCTCTCCAGATATCAGTTACATTATACAGGAGGTGACATCACCGCTCCTCCAGATATCAGTTACATTATACAGGAGGTGACATCACCGCTCCTCCCAGCTATCAGTTATATTATACAGGAGGTGACATCACCGCTCTCCAGATATCAGTTATATTATACAGAAGGTGACATCACCGCTCTCCAGATATCAGTTATATTATACAGGAGGTGACATCACTGCTCTCCAGATATCAGTTATACAGGAGGTGACATCACTGCTCTCCAGATATCAGTTATACAGGAGGTGACATCAGCGCTCTCCAGATATCAGTTATATTATACAGGAGGTGACATCACCGCCCTCCAGATATCAGTTATATTATACAGGAGGTGACATCACAGCTCTCCAGATATCAGTTTTATATTATACAGGAGGTGACATCACCGCTCTCCAGATTATCAGTTATATTATACAGGAGGTGACATCACCGCTCTCCAGATATCAGTCATATTATATTTATACAGGAGGTGACATCACCGCTCTCGAGATATCAGTTATATTATATACAGAGGAGGTTCATCACCGCTCTCCAGATATTCAGTTATATTATATACAGGAGGTGACATCACCGCTCTCCAGATATCAGTTATATTATACAGGAGGTGACATCACCGCTCTCCAGATATCAGTTATATTATACAGGAGGTGACATCACCGCTCTCCAGATATCAGTTATATTATACAGGAGGTGACATCACCGCTCTCCAGATATCAGTTATATTATACAGGAGGTGACATCACCGCTCTCCAGATATCAGTTATATTATATACAGGAGGTGACATCACCGCTCTCCAGATATCAGTTATATTATACAGGAGCTGACATCAGCGCTCTCCAGATATCAGTTATATATTATACAGGAGGTGACATCACCGCTCTCCAGATATCAGTTATATTATACAGGAGGTGACATCACCGCTCTCCAGATATCAGTTATATTATACAGGAGGTGACATCACCGCTCTCCAGATATCAGTTATATTATACAGGAGGTGACATCACCGCTCTCCAGATATCAGTTATATTATACAGGAGGTGACATCACCGCTCTCCAGATATCAGTTATATTATACAGGAGGTGACATCACCGCTCTCCCAGATATCAGTTATATTATACAGGAGGTGACATCACCGCTCTCAGATGTCAGTTATATTATACAGGAGGTGAACATCACCGCTCTCCAGATATCAGTTATATTATACAGGAGGTGACATCACTGCTCTCCAGATATCAGTTATTATATACAGGAGGTGACATCACCGCTCTCCAGAGATATCAGTTAGATATTATATACAGGAGGTGACATCACCGCTCTCCAGATATCAGTTATATTATACAGGAGGTGACATCACCGCTCTCCAGATATCAGTTATATTATACAGGAGGTGACATCACCGCTCTCCAGATATCAGTTATATTATACAGGAGGTGACATCACCGTCTCCAGATTCATATATATACAGGAGGTGACATCACCGCTCTCCAGATATCACTCCTGTTATATTATACAGGAGGTGACATCACCGCTCCCAGATATCAGTTATATTATACAGGAGGTGACGACATCACCGCTCTCCAGATATCAGTTATATTATACAGGAGGCGACATCACCGCTCTCCAGATATTTTATACAGGAGGTGACATCACCGATCTCCAGTTATCAGTTATATTATACAGGAGGTGACATCACCGCTCTCCAGATATCAGTTATATTATACAGGAGGACATCACAGCTCTCTCAGATATCAGTTATATTATACACATCACCTCGGATTACAGGAGGTGACATCACCGCTCTCCAGATTATCAGTTATATTATACAGGAATGACATCACCGCTCTCCAGATATCAGTTATATTATACAGGAGGTGACATCACCGCTCTCCAGATATCAGTTATATTATACAGGAGGTGACATCACCGCTCTCCAGATATCAGTTATATTATACAGGAGGTGACATCACCGCTCTCCAGATATCAGTTATATTATAAGGAGGTGACATCACCGCTCTCCAGATATCAGTTATATTATACAGGAGGTGACATCACCGTCTCCAGATATCAGTTATATTATACAGGAGGTGACATCACCGCTCTCCAGATATCAGTTATATTATACAGGAGGTGACATCACCGCTCTCCAGATATCAGTTATATTTATACAGGAGGTGACATCACCGCTCTCCAGATATCAGTTATATATATACAGGAGGTGACATCACCGCTCTCCAGATATCAGTTATATTATACAGGAGGTGACATCACCGCTCTCCAGATATCAGTTATATTATACAGGAGGTGACATCACCGCTCTCCAGATATCAGTTATATATATACAGAGTGACAGTCAGGTCCCGCTCTCCAGATATCAGTTATATTATACAGGAGGTGACATCTCTCCAGATATCAGTTATATTATACAGGAGGTGACATCACCGCTCTCCAGATATCAGTTATATTATACAGGAGGTGACATCACCGCTCTCCAGATATCAGTTATATTATACAGGAGGTGACATCACCGCTCTCCAGATATCAGTTATATTATACAGGAGGTGACATCACCGCTCTCCAGATATCAGTTATATTATACAGGAGGTGACATCACCGCTCTCCAGATATCAGTTATATTATACAGGAGGTGACATCACGCTCTCCAGATATCAGTTATATTATACAGGAGGTGACATCACCGCTCTCCAGATATCAGTTATATTATACAGGAGGTGACATCACCGCTCTCCAGATATCAGTTATATTATACAGGAGGTGACATCACCGCTCTCCAGATATCAGTTATATTATACAGGAGGTGACATCACCGCTCTCCAGATATCAGTTATATTATACAGGAGGTGACATCACCGCTCTCCAGATATCAATTATATTATACAGGAGGTGACATCACCGCTCTCCAGATATCAGTTATATTATACAGGAGGTGACATCACCGCTCTCCAGATATCAGTTATATTATACAGGAGGTGACATCACCGCTCTCCAGATGTCAGTTATATTATACAGGAGGTGACATCACCTCTCTCCAGATATCAGTTATATTATACAGGAGGTGACATCTCCAGATAAAACTTATATGCAATATTACCGTTAATAGTGCCCATTTAAAGTATTAGAGCCAGTGACAGTGTCCATATAATATTACCAGTGACGGTGCCAAAATAAATATGGACATATTGTGTGGGCATTAAATAATGGTATTATATGAGAATCATATAGTGGTATAATTGGGCATTGTACACTAATATTATTGGTGCATCAGATTGTGGTATCATTGGGAAATATATGGAGGTATTATTGGAATATTATATGAAAGTATATGGGGATCATGTGATGTTATTATTGGGAATTATATGGTGCTATTATCTGGGCATTATATTGTGGTATTATTGGCCATTATATGGCGGTATTATATAGGCAACACATGGTGGTACTAATTGGCATTATATGACAGTATTATCTAGGCATTGTATGGTGGTATTATTGGGCAGTGTATGCAAGTAGGTGTAGTGCGATGGTATTATTATATGGTGGTGCACCTCTCTCTCCTGGGCATTAGTCGATATGACAGTGACGGGGACGTCTCCTCCAGCGTCTGGTAACAGGATCAAAGTGCAATTTGGGGATTTTCTTTTAACTAGTTTCTGGGATTAGACGACAAGAAGATGGTCGGGGCTTACAGTGTGTAGGAGACAAGGAGATTACACCGGGCTGTATTCATGGGGTCTGAGGTCTGTATTCACGGGGTCTGAGGTCTGTATTCACAGGGTCTGAGGTCTGTATTCACAGGGTCTGGGGTCTGTATTCACAGGGTCTGGGGTCTGTATTCACGGGGTCTGAGGTCTGTATTCAGAAGGTCTGGGATCTGTATTCACGGGATCTGTATTCACATGGTCTGGGGTCTGTATTCACGGGGTCTGTGATCTGTATTCACAGGGTCTGTATTCACAAGGTCTGGGGTCTGTATTCATGGGGTCTGTATACACAGGGTCTGAATTCAGAAGGTTTGGGGTCTGTATTCACGGGATCTGTATTCATGGGGTCTGAATTCACAAGGTCTGGGGTCTGTATTCACGGGGTCTGAGGTCTGAATTCACAGGGTCTGTGGTCTGAATTCACAAGGTCTGAGGTCTGAATTCACAGGGTCTGGGGTCTGAATTCACAGGGTCTGAGGTCTGAATTCACAGGGTCTGGGGTCTGTAGTCACAGGGTCTGGGGTCTGAATTCACAGGGTCTGAGGTCTGAATTCACAGGGTCTGGGGTCTGAATTCACAGGGTCTGGGGTCTGAATTCACAGGGTCTGGGGTCTGAATTCACAGGGTCTGGGGTCTGTATTCAGAAGGTCTGAGGTCTGTATTCACAGGGTTTGAGGTCTGAATTTACAGGGTCTGGGGTCTGTGTTCAAGGGTCTGGATTCACAGGTTCTAGATTCACAGGGTCTGAGGTCTGAATTCACAGGGTCTGGGGTCTGTATTTAAGGGGTCTGTATTTAGGGGGTCTGAATTCACGGGGTCTGAGGTCTGTATTTAAGGGGTCTGTATTTAGGGGGTCTGTATTCACAGGGTCTGGGGTCTTCATTCACAGGCAGGGGTGGATTGGCCATAGACCTTACAGGGAAATTTCCCGGTGGGCCGATGCCCATAGGGCTTCCTGGGCCCTTCTCACAGTCAGCAAGGAAGTTTTTGGGGATGTATTTTGTGATGGACTGTGGTATTTGGCTCTGTTAGGGTGGTATAATGTGCCACAATATGGTATTGCTGGCCCTGCCTTCCATCAATTTGGACCCAACAACAAAATGGGGCCACTCTTAGTATTTTTTCCAGGGCCACTTTAAGTTCCCAGTCCGTCCCTGTTCACAGGGTCTGGGGTCTTCATTCACAGGGTCTGGGGTCTGCATTCACAGGGTCTGGGGTCTGTGTTCACGAGATCTGGAGTCTGTATTTAGGGGGTCTGAGGTCTGTATTAATGGGATCTGGGGTCTGTATTCACAGGGTCTGAGGTCTGAATTTACATGATCTGGGGTCTGTATTCACGGGATCTGGGGTCTGTGTTCACGGGATCTGGGGTCTGTATTCAGAAGGTCTGGGGTCTATTCATGGGGTCTGAATTCACAGGGTCTGAGGTCTGAATTCACAGGGTCTGGGGTCTGTATTTAAGGGGTCTGTATTTAGGGGGTCTGTGATCTGTATTCACAAGGTCTGGGGGCTGTATTCAGGGGGTCTGTATTCACAGAGTCTGAGGCCTGAATTCCCCGGGTCTGAGGTCTGAATTCACAGGGTCTGGGGTCTGTATTTAAGGGGTCTGTATTCACGGGGTCTGGGGTCTGTATTTAAGGGGTCTGTATTCACGGGGTCTGGGGTCTGTATTCACAGGGTCTGGGGTCTGTATTTAGGGGGTCTGTATTTAGGGGGTCTGGGGTCTGTATTTAGGGGGTCTGTATTTAGGCGGTCATGTTTGGGGTCAGTATTTATCTTGGGGTGTAATTAAGAGGGTGATTTGCTCTACATGTCATTCAAATATCTTATGTTGGGGGCATGCCATCGCGTGGCCAGAGCTGGCGGTATAAGTGTCATTAACATTACCTATAGGGAGGTGATTCTCGTTCTCCAGGTTCCATCATTGTGTCACGTTATACCTCAGATTGCGCCATTTCCAGAACATATGTGACATGACGAGTCTCCGTCCATCTAGCTGATTAGGGCTAATATTGACGGAAATGTAAATGTATCTTGCAGCGGGAGGATGAATATGCATGAGAACTTCATGTGTAATTAAATTAAGATATTTGCGGTTGTGAGCAGATACGAGTCAATAATCCGCTTCACCTTCAGTGGTGGAGGGGGCGGTGTAAAAAATCTCTCCGTCAGTGTCAGTATGAGCCCCTCCCCCGCACCCTGGAAAGTCTGTGCCCCCTGTGGTCTCTGACAGTCTGTAGGTTTCTACATTGTAGCAGCTCATAGCTGACAACTATGTTGCCCAGACCATCAGACAGGTGTCAGACTCGGCATCTTGAATTATCTTTCTTCACTCCGTGTCACTCAGCCTCCTCCAGTTTGATATTGAGGTTGCACTAAATGCCCATTAGGTGGCAGGTGCAGCGCTGTAGTGGTGGCTGTATAATCTGTATGTAGTGAGCTGCCCCTAGTGGTGGCTGTATGATCTGTATGTAATGAGCTCCACCTAGTGGTGGCTGTATAATCTGTATGTAGTGAGCTCCCTCTAGTGGAGGATGTATAATCTGTATGTAGTGAGCTCCCTCTAGTGGAGGATGTATAATCTGTATGTAGTGAGCTCCCTCTAGTGGAGGCTGTATAATCTGTATGTAGTGAGCTCCCTCTAGTGGTGGCTGTATAATCTGTATGTAGTGAGCTCCCTCTAGTGGTGGCTGTATAATCTGTATGTAGTGAGCTCCCTCTAGTGGTGGATGTATAATCTGTATGTAGTGAGCTCCCTCTAGTGGTGGCTGTATAATCTGTATGTAGTGAGCTCCCTCTAGTGGTGGCTATATAATCTGTATGTAGTGAGCTCCCTCTAGTGGTGACTGTATAATCTGTATGTAGTGAGTTCCCTCTAGTGGTGACTATATAATCTGTATGCAGTGAGCTCCCTCTAGTGGTGGCTGATTAATCTGCAGGGGCGGGTTGGCCATAGACCTTACAGGGAAATTTCCCGGTGGGCTGATGCCCAGGGGGCCGTCTGGGCCCTCCTCACAGCCGGCCAGTGGAAGTTTTTGGTGATATATTTTGTGCTGCTGGCAGTATTTTATGATGCACTGTGGTATTTGACTCTGTTGGGGTGATATAATCTGTCACAATATGGAATTTCTGGCCTTGTCTTCCATCAATTTGGACACAACTACAAAATGGGGCCACTTTTAGGCTACTTTCACACTAGCGTTAGCACGGATCCGGCACCTAAAGGGTGCCGACGGATCCGTGCTAACGCTATACATGTGTGGAGCCGGAGCAGCGCTCCGGCCCCACACATGACACACATTAAAACAACACACAGACTACATACAAACAAACATACAGACATACATACAAACATACAGACATACTCACATACTCCCGGGACGCCGGCAGAACGTCTTCACACGCCTCCTGCGCGCAGTGATGACGATTCCCCACAGCGCCCTCTGCTGGGCGCAGTGGGGAAACGTCATCGCAGCGTGCAGGAGGCGCGTGAAGACCTGCTGCCGGCGTCCCGGGAGTATGTGAGTATGTATGTATGTCTGTATGTTTGTATGTATGTCTGTATGTTTGTTTGTATGTAGTCTGTGTGTATGTATGCCGGATCCGGAATGACCCCCCATTGGAAATCAATGGAGGACAGATCCGGATTACTGGTGTGTCCACACCAAACGGATCCGTCCCCATTGACTTCCATTGGGGGTCATTCCGGATCCGTCTTGGTGCGGATGCCTGGACCGGAGAGCAAACCGCAGCATGCTGCGGTTTGTTCTCCGGTCTGAAGACGGAACGGAATGCTTTCAGGAGCATTCCGTTGTCTTCAGTTCAGTTTTGTCCCCATTGACAATGAATGGGGACAAAACTGAAGCGTTTTTTTCCGGTATTGAGCCCCTTTGACGGAACTCAATACCGGAATTTAAAAACGCTAGTGTGAAAGTAGCCTAAGTCTTGTTTTCCAGGGCCACTTTAAGTTCCCAGTCTGCCCCTGATAATCTGTATGTAGTGAGCTCCCTCTAGTGGTGGCTGTATAATCTGTATGTAGTGAGTTCCCTCTAGTGGTGGCTTTATAATCTGTATGTAGTGAGCTCACTCTAGTGGTGGCTATATAATCTGTATGTAGTGAGCTCCCTCTAGTGGTGGCTGTATAATCTGTATGTAGGAGCTCACTCTAGTGGTGGCTGTATAATCTGTAGTGAGCTCACTCTAGTGGTGGCTGTATAATCTGTATGTAGTGAGCTCCCTCTAGTGGTGGCTGTATAATCTGTATGTAGTAAGCTCCCTCTAGCGGTGGCTATATAATTTGTATGTAGTGAGCTCCTTCTTGTGGTGGCTATATAATTTGTATGTAGTGAGCTCCTTCTTGTGGTGGCTGTATAATCTGTATGTAGTGAGCTCCCTCTAGCGGTGGCTATATAATCTGTATGTAGTGAGCTCCCTCTAGTGGTGGCTGTTTAATCTGTATGTAGTGAGCTCCCTCTGGTGGTGGCTGTATAATCTGTATGTAGTGAGCTCCCTCTAGTGGTGGCTGTATATTCTGTATGTAGTGAGCTCCCCCAAGTGGTGGCTGTATAATCTGTATGTAGTGAGCTCCCTCTAGTGGTGGCTGTATATTCTGTATGTAGTGAGCTCCCTCTAGTGGTGGCTGTATATTCTGTATGTAGTGAGCTCCCTCTAGTGGTGGCTGTATAATCTGTATGTAATGAGCTCCCTCTAGTGGTGGCTGTATAATCTTTATATAGTGAGCTCTCTCTAGTGGTGGCTGTATAATCTGTATGTAGTGAGCTCCCTCTAGTGGCGGCTGTATAATCTGTATGTAGTGACTCCCTTTAGTGGTGTCTGTATAATCTGTATGTAGTGAGCTTCCTCTAGTGGTGGCTGTATAATCTGTATGTAGTGAGCTCCCTCTAGTGGTGGCTGTATAATTTGTATGTAGTGACTCCCTCTAGTGGTGGCTGCATAATTTGTATGTAGTGAGCTTCCTCTAGTGGAGGCTGTATAATCTGTATGTAGTGAGCTCCCTCTAGTGGAGGCTGTATAATCTGTATGTAGTGAGCTCCCTCTAGTGGTGGCTGTATAATCTGTATGTAGTGACTCCCTCTAGTTGTGACTGTATAATCTGTACGTAGTGAGCTCCCTCTAGTGGTGGCTGTATAATCTGTACGTAGTGAGCTCCCTCTAGTGGTGACTGTATAATCTGTATATAATGAGCTCCCTCTAGTGGTGGCTTTATAATCTATATGTAGTGAGCTCCCCCTAGTGGTGGCTGTATAATCTGTATGCAGTGAGCTCCCTCTAGTGGTGGCCGTATAATCTGTATGTAGTGAGCTCCCTCTAGTGGCTGCTGTATAATCTGTATGTAGTGAGCTCCCTCTAGTGGTGGCTGTATAATCTGTATGTAGTGAGCTCCCTCTAGTGGTGGCTGTATAATCTGTACGTAGTGAGCTCCCTCTAGTGGTGGCTGTATAATCTGTACGTAGTGAGCTCCCTCTAGAAGTGGCTGTATAATCTGTACGTAGTGAGCTCCCTCTAGTGGTGGCTGTATAATCTGTATGTAGTGAGCTCCCTCTAGTGGTGACTGTATAATCTGTATATAATGAGCTCCCTCTAGTGGTGGCTGTATAATCTGTATGTAGTGAGCTCCCTCTAGTGGTGACTGTATGATCTGTATGTAGTGAACTCACTCTAGTGGCTGCTGTATAATCTGTATGTAGTGAGCTCCCTCTAGTGGCGGCTGTATAATCTGTATGTAATGAGCTCCCTCTAGTGGTGGCTGTATAATCTGTACGTAGTGAGCGCTCTCTAGTGGTGGCTGTATAATCTGTATGTAATGAGCTCCCTCTAGTGGTGGCTGTATAATCTGTACGTAGTGAGCTCCCTCTAGTGGCGGCTGTATAATCTGTATGTAGTGAGCTCCCTCTAGTGGTGGCTGTATAATCTGTACGTAGTGAGCTCCCTCTAGTGGTGGCTGTATAATCTGTACGTAGTGAGCTCCCTCTAGTGGCGGCTGTATAATCTGTATGTATCTGTGAGCTCCCTCTTTCCTAGATCCACCCATGACTTCTGTTATTGAGAATACATATTGTCCAGCATTACCTGAACCCACAGGATGAAACCAGAACCGTGTTTCTCTGGATTCCCGGTGCAGCAGTCACCGCCCGCTCACTGCTATTTTCATATCTTCATCATCTTGTCATTTACTATAAATTATTACATAGGAAAGGTTAATGATAGTGATAATTAGCAGTGAGCAGTAATTATCCGGTTGGCACAGCGGGCACTGCCATCTGATTGGAAACACTCCCTATGACTGTGCAAGTTAAGACCTCTGACTGAAACAAGCCAAATATAACCTCCCCTTCGTGCCTGATGCTGACCACACAGCTAGGGCTATACTGACACCTGATGATGGGGGATGCTGACTGTACCTGATGGGGATGCTGACTGCACCTAAAGGGGGTTGTTGACAGGACCTGATGGTAGGATGATAACCACACCTAATGGGGGAAGTTGACCTCACCTGATGAGAAATACTGACCACACCTTAATGGGACATGCTGGCCGCACCTTAAGGGAGGATACTGACTGCACCTGATGGAGGATATTGATCCACACCTGATGGGGGATGCTGTCCACACCTGTTTAAGCTGCCGACCAAACCTGATGGGGGTATTGACCACTGTCTATAGGATTGTAACACTGGATTTTTATAGTTTAAAGGATTAGTAAAACTGCCTCAGTGTGTATTAGGCCCTAGATTTGGTTCTAGAGGTTGTTATTAATATATTCACCTTCACACCGGCCACCCTTGCACCAGACAGCCTCACACCAGACAGCCTCACACCAGACACCTTCACAGCAGTCACCCTCACAGCAGTCACCCTCACAGCAGTCACCCTCACACCTGTAAACCTCCCACCGGACACCCTCACAGCCATCACCATCACACCATAAACCCTTGCACCTATCACTTTCTCATCAGTCACCCTCATACCAGGTACCTTCAGACCTGACACCCTCGCACCTATCACTGTCCCCTCAGTCACCCTCATACCAGGTACCCTCACACCTATCACTCTCACGCCTGACACCCTCACACCAGGTGACACCTTCACAGCTGTAAACCTCACATCAGTCACCTTCACACCTATCACTTTCATATCGGTCACCCTCACACCAGGCACCCACACACCCATCACTCTAACATCAGTCACCTACACATCTGAGACCCTCACACCAAAAGCTCTTGCACCGATCACTCTCACATTAGTCACCCTCACACCAGTCACCCACAAACCTGACACTCTCACACCACTCACTCTCACACCAGAAACCTTCACACCTATCACTCTCGCGTCAGTCACCCTCACACCTATCACTCTCACATCAGTCACCCACATACCTGACACCCAGGGCCGTATTTAGGGTTCATGCTGCCCTAGGCACTCTCTGTGATGACGCCCCCCCCCCAATGCAACCCATTCTCCCACGCCCCCAAATTTCAGCCGCGCCACCCCCCCCCCAGCAAAACCTGCTGACCCTATGCACTTTAGTCGTCCAGTCACAGGGGTCGGCCCTATAGGCTGACAATGGAGGCTATTGTGCCTGCATGTATTTACTATATTTCTACATAACTATCGCAGCAATGTACCGTATCTAGAGCTGGCCAGCAAACTTAATGCAACTAAAGGAGTCATGATAAACATACCACAGACCAACTATGTACCCACCAGACCTCAGATCAGCCCACTGTGCCCCCATCAGACCTCAGATCAGCAGAATGTGCCCCCATCAGGCCTCAGATCAGCAGAATGTGCCCCCATCAGACCTTAGATCATTAGAATGTGCCCCCAACAGACCTCAGATCAGCCCACTGTGCCCCCATCAGACCTCAGGTCAGCCCACTGTGCCCCCATCAGACCTCAGACCAGCCCACTATGCCCCCATCAGACCCCACTGTGCCCCCATCAGACCTCAGATCAGCCCACTGTGCCCCATCAGACCTCAGATCAGCCCACTGTGCCCCCATCAGACCTCAGATCAGCCCACTGTGCCCCCATCAGACCTCAGATCAGCCCACTGTGCCCCATCAGACCTCAGATCAGCCCATTGTGCCCCCATCAGACCTCAGATCAGCCACTGTGCCCCATCAGACCTCACATCAGCCTTTTGTGCCCCATCAGACCTCACATCAGCCCACTGTGCCCCCATCAGACCTCAGATCAGCCCACTGTGCCCCCATCAGACCTCAGATCAGCCCATTGTGCCCCCATCAGACCTCAGATCAGCCCACTGTGCCCCCATCAGACCTCAGATCAGCCCACTATGCCCCCATCAGACCTCACATCAGCCCACTGTGCCCCATCAGACCTCAGATCAGCCCACTGTTCCACCATCAGACCTCAGATCAGCCCACTGTGCCCCCATCAGACCTCAGATCAGCATTTTGTGCCCCCATCAGACATCAGATCAGCATTTTGTGCCCCCATCAGACCTCAGATCAGCCCATTGTGCCCCCATCAGACCTCAGATCAGCCCACTGTGCCCCATCAGACCTCAGATCAGCCCACTGTGCCACCATCAGACCTCAGATCAGCCCACTGTGCCACCATCAGACCTCAGATCAGCCCACTGTGCCCCCATCAGACCTCAGAATAGGCCTTTTGTGCCCCATCAGACCTCAGATCAGCCCATTGTGCCCCCATCAGACCTCAGATCAGCCCATTGTGCCCCCATCAGACCTCACATCAGCCTTTTGTGCCCCCATCAGACCTCAGATCAGCCCACTGTGCCCCCATCAGACCTCACATCAGCCTTTTGTGCCCCCATCAGACCTCAGATCAGCCTACTGTGCCCCCATCAGACCTCAGATCAGCCTACTGTGCCCCTCATCAGACCTCAGATCAGCCCACTGTGCCCCCATCAGACCTCAGATCAGCCCACTGTGCCCCCATCAGACCTCAGATCAGCCCACTGTGCCCCCATCAGACCTCAGATCAGCCCACTGTGCCCCCATCAGACCTCAGATCAGCCCACTGTGCCCCCATCAGACCTCAGATCAGCCCACTGTGCCACCATCAGACCTCAGATCACCCACTGTGGCCACCATCAGACCTCAGATCAGCCCACTGTGCCCCATCAGACCTCAGAATAGGCCTTTTGTGCCCCATCAGACCTCAGATCAGCCCATTGTGCCCCCATCAGACCTCAGATCAGCCCATTGTGCCCCCATCAGACCTCAGATCAGCCCACTGTGCCCCCATCAGACCTCACATCAGCCTTTTGTGCCCCCATCAGACCTCACATCAGCCCACTGTGCCCCATCAGACCTCACATCAGCCTTTTGTGCCCCCATCAGACCTCAGATCAGCCTACTGTGCCCCCATCAGACCTCAGATCAGCCTACTGTGCCCCTCATCAGACCTCAGATCAGCCCACTGTGCCCCCATCAGACCTCAGATCAGCCCACTGTGCCCCTCATCAGACCTCAGATCAGAACATTGTGCCCCATCAGAGATCACATCAGCCTTTTGTGCCCCAGCCCCCATCAGACCTCAGATCTGCCCGCTTTTCTCCCATAAGACCTGTCCCATTTGGCAGCCTGACAGGTGCCGCCCCCCAGATGTGCACAGCCACAACACACACAAAAAAAATACTTACCTGTTCGCTCCGGACTTCAGAGCGCGCCTTCTTCTCCTGAAGCAGTGTGATCCCGCGAGACTTGTGACCCAGCTGCGGGTCTCGCGGTATCACACAGCCAGCCCAGGAGGAAGCGCTGGAGAGCTGCATGGCGCATGTGGACCCCGCGCCACCTGACAGCACCAGCCCCCCCGCGGAAATAAAAAAAAATTTCCAGGATGGTTTTTGAACTTTTTTTCCCTCAATCCTTATAGAGATTCTCCCAGCGGGGTGCCGCCCCCCGCAACCTGCTGCCCTAGGCAACGTGCCCCCGGGGCCTAGTTGCTAATACGGCCCTGCTGACACCCCCACACCACTCACCCTTCACACCTATCACTCTCACATGTCACCCCTCACACCTAAGACTCTCACATGTCACCCTCACACCTATCACTCTCACATGTCACCCTCACACCTAAGACTCTCACATGTCACCCTCACACCACTCACCCTCACACCTGTCACTGTCACATGTCACCCTCACACCTATCACTCTCACATCAGTCACCCTCACACCTATCACTGTCACATGTCACCCTCACACCTATCACTGTCACATGTCACCCTCACACCTATCACTCTCCACACCACTCACCCTCACACCTATCACTCTCACACCACTCACCCTCACACCTATGACTCTCACATGTCACCCTCACACCACTCACCCTCACACCTATCACTCACACCTATCACTCTCACATGTCACCCTCACACCTATCACTCTCACATGTCACCCTCACACCTATCACTCTCACACCACTCACCTTCACACCTATCACTCTCACATCAGTCACCCTCACACCTATCACTCTCACACCACTCACCCTCACACCTATCACTCTCACATGTCACCCTCATACCTATCACTCTCATACCACTCACCTTCACACCTATCACTCTCCACACCACTCACCCTCACACCTATCACTCTCACATCAGTCACCCTCACACCTATCACTCTCACACCACTCACCCTCACACCTATCACTCTCACATCAGTCACCGTCACACCTATCACTGTCACATGTCACCCTCACACCTATCACTCTCACATCACTCACCCTCACACCTAATGACTCTCACATGTCACCCTCACACCACTCACCCTCACACCTATCACTCTCACACCTATCACTCTCACATGTCACCCTCACACCCATCACTCTCACATGTCACCCTCACACCCATCACTCTCACATGTCACCCTCACACCTATCACTCTCACACCACTCACCTTCACACCTATCACTCTCACATGTCACCCTCACACCACTCACCCTCACAGCTATCACTCTCACATGTCACCCTCACATGTATCACTCTCAACACCACTCACCCTCACACCTATCACTCTCACATCACTCACACCTATCACTCTCACACCACTCACTCTCACACCACTCACACCTATCACTCTCACACCACTCACTCTCACACCACTCACACCTATCACTCTCACACCACTCACACCTATCACTCTCACACCACTCACCCTCACACCTATCACTCTCACATCAGTCACCCTCACACCACTCACCCTCACACCTATCACTCTCACCCTCACACCTATCATTCTCACATCAGTCACCCTCACACCACTCACCCTCACACCTATCAATCACCCTCACACCACTCACCCTCACACCACTCACCCTCACACCTATCACTCTCACACCACTCACCCTCACACCTATCACTCTCACATCAAGTCACCCTCACACCTATCACTCTCACACCACTCACCCTCACACCTATCACTCTCACATCAGTCACCCTTACACCTATCACTCTCACACCACTCACCCTCACACCTATCACTCTCACATCAGTCACCGTCACACCTATCACTGTCACATGTCACCCTCACACCTATCACTCTCACATCACTCACCCTCACACCTATGACTCTCACATGTCACCCTCACACCACTCACCCTCACACCTATCACTCTCACATCAGTCACCCTCACACCTATCACTCTCACACCACTCACCCTCACACCTATCACTCTCACATCAGTCACCGTCACACCTATCACTGTCACATGTCACCCTCACACCTATCACTGTCACATCACTCACCCTCACACCTATGACTCTCACATGTCACCCTCACACCACTCACCCTCACACCTATCACTCTCACATCAGTCACCCTCACACCCATCACTCTCACATGTCACCCTCACACCTATCACTCTCACACCACTCACCTTCACACCTATCACTCTCACATGTCACCCTCACACCACTCACCCTCACACCTATCACTCTCACATCAGTCACCGTCACACCTATCACTGTCACATGTCACCCTCACACCTATCACTCTCACATCACTCACCCTCACACCTATGACTCTCAACATGTCACCCTCACACCACTCACCCTCACACCTATCACTCTCACATCAGTCACCCTCACACCTATCACTCTCACATGTCACCCTCACACCCATCACTCTCACATGTCACCCTCACACCTATCACTCTCACACCACTCACCTTCACACCTATCACTCTCACATGTCACCCTCACACCTATCACTCTCACACCACTCACCCTCACACCTATCACTCTCACATCAGTCACCCTCACACCTATCACTCTCACATGTCACCCTCACACCCATCACTCTCACATGTCACCCTCACACCTATCACTCGCACACCACTCACCCTCACAGCTATCACTCTCACATGTCACCCTCACACCTATCACTCTCACACCACTCACCCTCACACCTATCACTCTCACATCACTCACACCTATCACTCTCACACCGCTCACTCTCACACCACTCACACCTATCACTCTCACACCACTCACTCTCACACCACTCACTCTCACACCACTCACACCTATCACTCTCACACCACTCACTCTCACACCACTCACACCTATCACTCTCACACCACTCACCCTCACACCTATCACTCTCACATCAGTCACCCTCACACCATTCACCCTCACACTATCACTCCTCACCCTCACACCTATCATTCTCACATCAGTCACCCTCACACCACTCACCCTCATACCTATCACCCTCACACCTATCAAATCACCCTCACACCACTCACCCTCACACCTATCCACTCTCACACCACTCACCCTCACACCTATCACTCTCACACCACTCACCCTCACACCTATCACTCTCACACCACTCACCCTCACACCTATCACTCTCACATCAGTCACCCTCACACCTATCACTCTCACACCACTCACCCTCACACCTATCACTCTCACACCACTCACCCTCGACACTAGTCACCCTGCTGGGGGTCAGTACTATTGCCTGTACACAAAGCTGCTGCAAATGGTGATCTGTGCAAAAAACTATTGACCTGACCGTTATTGCCACAGTTTTCACAAGTGGATCCATTACAGAACTCAGCCCTGCCGCCATATCGTGTCATCTCCAGCCAGACTGAGGTTACATTACTATATAGTGTAAACCGCCAGCCGCTCGCAGACCGCGACCGCACTGATATCACCTGTCATTCCATTCGATTTCAGAAAATCGTTTCCTTTAGTTTTTTTGCTCTTCAGCTGCCAATATCCGGAGCCAGAAATCCCCTGACGGCTTCCAGATGTGAATAATCATTAAATGGCGCTGATCTCTGATATACGGAGGAGGAGGCGGCAACATTAACCCTTTCAGGGCAGATTTGTTGTTTACAGCTTAAGGAAAGTTGGGTGAAAACTCCGAGGGGTCAGTTATAATATCAGTGGCTCAGCATGTAATATGGAGTCCAGCGCGCCCTTTGTACCCGCCCCCTCCCCTTCTCAGGCCGCTGCTGGCGCGGTTTGTGCTCCGGTTAATGGAGCCGAGACTGTGTCAGGTAACAATGACACCGCCTGTTATTCTTGGGAGATTAAGATTCTTATCCGCAGAGATGCACAAGGTCAGGGAAGGTTATGGCGGCTCACAGCGGCGCTCCAGCCACGGCCGGACAGAGGGCCCATAACAGTGACATCCACAGTGCCCCCATAACAGTGTCATCTACAGATCCCCCATAACAGTGTCATCCACAGATCCCCCATAACAGTGTCATCCACAGATCCCCCATAACAGTGTCATCCACAGATCCCCCATAACAGTGTCATCTACAGATCCCCCATAACAGTGTCATCCACAGATCCCCCATAACAGTGTCATCCACAGATCCCCCATAACAGTGTCATCCACAGATCCCCCATAACAGTGTCATCCACAGTGCCCCATAACAGTGACCTCCACGGTGCCCCCATAACAGTGACCTCCACAGTGCCCCCATAACAGTGTCATCCACAGTGCCCCCATAAACAGTGTCATCCACAGTGCCCCCATAACAGTGTCATCCACAGATCCCCCATAACAGTGACCCTCCACAGATCCCCCATAACAGTGACTCCACAGATCCCCCATAACAGTGACCTCCACAGATCCTCCGTAACAGTGTCATCCACAGATCCTCCGTAACAGTGTCATCCACAGATCCCCCATAACAGAGACATCCACAGTGCCCCCATAACAGAGACATCCACAGTGTCCTCATAAACAGAGACATCCACAGTGCCCCCATAACAGAGACATCCACAGTGCCCCCATAACAGAGACATCCACAGTGTCCCCATAACAGAGACATCCACAGTGCCCCCATAACAGTGTCATCCACAGTGCCCCCATACAGTGACCTCCACAGTGCCTCCATAACAGTAACATCCACAGATCCTCCATAATAGAGACATCCACAGTGCCCCCATAACAGTGACCTCCACAGTGCCCCCATAACAGTGACCTCCACAGTGGCCCCCATAACAGTGACCTCCACAGTGGCCCCATAACAGTGACCTCCACAGTGCCCCTATAATAATGACCTCCACAGTGCCCCCATAATAGTGACCTCCACAGTGCCCCATAAACAGTGACTTCCACAGATCCCCCATAACAGTGACATCACAGATCCCCCATAACAGTGACATCCACAGATCCCCCCATAACAGTGACATCCACAGTGCCCCCATAACAGTGACATCCACAGTGCCCCCATAACAGTGACATCCACAGTGCCCCCATAACAGTGACATCAACAGTGCCCCATAACAGTGACCTCCACAGTGCCCCCATAACAGTGACCTCCACAGTGCCCCCATAACAGTGACCTCCACAGTGCCCCCATAACAGTGACATCCACAGTGCCCCCCATAACAGTGACATCCACAGTGCCCCCATAACAGTGACATCCACAGATCCCCATAACAGTGACATCCACAGTGCCCCCATAACAGTGACCTCCACAGTGCCCCCATAACAGTGACATCCATAGTGCCCCATAACAGTGTCATCCACAGTGCCCCATAACAGTGACATCCACAGTGCCCCCATAACAGTGACATCCACAGATCCCCCATCAACAGTGACATCCACAGATCCCCCCATAACAGTGACATCCACAGTGCCCCCATAACAGTGTCCTCCACAGATCCCCCCATAACAGTGACCTCCACAGATCCCCCATAACAGTGACATCCACAGTGCCTCCATAACAGTGACCTCCACAGATCCCCATAACAGTGACATCCACAGTGCCTCCATAACAGTGACCTCCACAGATCCTCCATAACAGCGACCTCCACAGATCCCCCATAACAGTGTCATCCACAGTGCCACTATAAAAGTGGAGGGGGAACTGTGGGGGGATAATAGATTGAAGGACGACTGTGGGGGTAATGGGTGGAGGGGAGCTTTAGGGGTTATTTGGATCTAGTGAGAGAATTAACAATTCTTTGCTGGGTTTTCACTGAAGGATCAGATCCGTCGCTGATAAAAATACATCTCATCAAGAAAAAAAACAGGAATTATAAGTGGCAGAAATCGCGACCTCGTGTCCGGGGTCCATATCCGGCTGCAGCGGTCACTCCTGACCCCGGACAGATGGCTGCAGCGCTTTCCATATAACAGTAACAGCCAAAAAATCCATCAATAACGTGAAGTCTCGCTGCCTGGTGCCAACCCCTCCCCCACATCTCATTCATAAATCCTGTCATACTGGCAGAAAGCGATGCCATCTGTTGTAGAACTACAAGTCTCAGCATCTCTTCAGGTCAGAACCAATCATACAGTATCACTTAATAATTATCACTACTGTCAAGTACGGAGACCCCCGGCCCCCGGCATGTCTGGAAGGTCTTTTTTATTTAACACTTGAAAAGTTGCAACATCCAACGCGGATACTTCTATAAGAGTGGCGTTAAGCCATGTGTTTCCTCAGCATTTCTAAGATCTCTGCTTGCTGTCAGTAAAAGAGAGCACTTATTTTTAGAGGCAGCAAACATCTGGTGTATATACCTAGCCCTGCTTCCCCACACATTAATTTTTTATACTGCCCGACCTTCTCTGACTCATACAGTCTGGCTACACTACCTCTGTTTGCTTTTTACCGTATGCAATACAAAGTCACACAGCCTTATCCCCAGGACCGTGACGAGGGGACATCCTCTGTATCTGGAGGAAAGAAGGTTTGTACACAAACATAGAAGAGGATTCTTGACGGTAAGAGCAGTGAGACTATGGACTCTTTACTGTAAGAGCAGTGAGACTATGGACTCTTTACTGTAAGAGCAGTGAGACTATGGACTCTACTGTAAGAGCAGTGAGACTATGGACTCTTTACTGTAAGAGCAGTGAGACTATGGACTCTTTACTGTAAGAGCAGTGAGACTATGGACTCTTTACCTATAAGTGCAGTGAGACTATGGACTCTTTACGGTAAGAGCAGTGAGACTATGGACTCTTTACCTATAAGTGCAGTGAGACTATGGACTCTTTACTGTAAGAGCAGTGAGACTATGGACTCTACTGTAAGAGCAGTGAGACTATGGACTCTTTACTGTAAGAGCAGTGAGACTATGGACTCTTTACTGTAAGAGCAGTGAGACTATGGACTCTTTACTGTAAGAGCAGTGAGACTATGGACTCTTTACTGTAAGAGCAGTGAGACTATGGACTCTTTACTGTAAGAGCAGTGAGACTATGGACTCTACTGTAAGAGCAGTGAGACTATGGACTCTTTACTGTAAGAGCAGTGAGACTATGGACTCTTTACGGTAAGAGCAGTGAGACTATGGACTCTTTACTGTAAGAGCAGTGAGACTATGGACTCTTTACTGTAAGAGCAGTGAGACTATGGACTCTTTACTGTAAGAGCAGTGAGACTATGGACTCTTTACTGTAAGAGCAGTGAGACTATGGAGTCTTTACGGTAAGAGCAGTGAGACTATGGATTCTTTACTGTAAGAGCAGTGACACTATGAACTCTTTACTGTAAGAGCAGTGAGATTGTGGAGTCTTTACTGTAAGAGCAGTGAGACTATGGACTCTACTGTAAGAGCAGTGAGACTATGGACTCTTTACTGTAAGATCAGTGAGACTATGGATTCTTTACTGTAAGAGCAGTGACACTATGAACTCTTTACTGTAAGAGCAGTGAGATTGTGGACTCTTTACAGTAAGAGCAGTGAGATCGTGGACTCTTTACTATAAGATCAGTGAGACTATGGGATTCTACAGTAAGAGCAGTAAGACTATGGACTCTTTACTGTAAGAGCAGTGAGACTATGGACTCTTTACGGTAAGAGCAGTGAGACTATGGACTCTTTACGGTAAGAGCAGTGAGACTATGGACTCTTTACTGTAAGAGCAGTGAGACTATGGACTCTTTACGGTAAGAGCAGTAAGACTATAGAACTCTCTCCCTGAGGAGGTGGTGATGTTAAGTTCACTAAAAGAGTTCAAGAGAGGCCTGGATGTATTTCTGGAGGTAATAATATTACAGGTTATAGTTACTAGAGAGGGGTCATTGATCCAGGGAGTTATTCTGATGCCTGATTGGAGTCGGGAAGGAATTTTTTCCCATAAAGTGGGGAAAATTGGCTTCTACCTAACAGGGGTTTTCCCCCCTTCTTCTGGATCAACTTTTAGGATAACAGGGAGAACTGGATGGACAGAGGGCTTATTTTCAGCCATATACACTATATTACTATGTTACTATGTCAGTATTATCTACGTGTGCTTCCTGCAAAATCTCCAGTGTATCCTATGAGATGCAGCCTCACACTGCTCTCCCCTGACTCACACTGCCTGTTTATAGTATACTGTATCTGTGTGTGCTGTGAACATAATCTCCAGTGTATCCTATGACATGCAGCTGTACACTGCTCTACCCTGAATCACATTGTCTATATTATCTGTCACTGCTGTATGTAGTTTCTCCAGTGAAGTCTATGACATGCAGTTTTTCCCTGACTCACCTTGCCTCTCAACACTTTGTGTGCTGTGCACATATTTTCCAGTGTATCCTATGAGATAGAGCCTCACACTGTTCTCCACTTTCTCACACTGTCTAAATTATCTATAAGTGTTGTCTTCAGAATCTCCAGTGTATCCCATGCACTGCAGCTTTACCTCGGTTTCCTCTGACTCACAATATCTGCCTATACTATCTGTGTTTTGAGACTATAGTCTCCAGTATATTCTATGCGATGCAGCTTCAGACTGCTCTCCCCTCCACCACGGTCTATATTATCTATGAGTGCTGTGTTAAGAATCTCCAGTGTATCCTATGAGATACAGCTTCAGATTGAGTGTGATAAGACTCCACCCATGTGTGATAAGACTCCACCCCTGTGTGACGAGACCCTGGCCTTTTGTGGGATGAGACTCCACCCCTGTGTGTTGAAACTCCGCCCCTGTGATGTGACTCCAGCCCTGTGAGTTATAATGGGAAATGTAAGCAGCATTTGGAAAACCATATCAAAGGGAAGAACAGATTAAGATGACAGATGGCCCATAAATGGCGCATCACCTACAAGAGGTATACACCAGAGCCTCTATAACAGGGACTCCTGGCCCTCCAGCTGTTGCATAACTACAACTCCTCCCATGTTTTGATAGCCCTAAACTGTTCAGGAATGATGGAAGGTGTAGTTTTGGAACAGCTGGAGGACCCTGAGTGTGATATCTCTGCTGGTGCTGCATTATATAGGAGCAGAGCGCCAATAGATGACATATTATACCGCAGGCATGATCATACGACAACTGTCTACCGTGTCTACCAGGGTTCACAGTGCATCCCCTCTCTGTGCTGACACCGTGAGCACAGTGTTTAAGAGGAAAAATGGACAGATAACTGAGAACAAGTCGAGGACTATTGATTATAGGATTATTGATTTTTTTTTGGGGGGGGAGCCTTTTTAACCCCTTAATGACCAACTGCAGGTCTGTTCCTTTGGGTCTCTGCCTCTGATGGATTGTAGGAGTTACTGCAGTGATGACAAGAAACATTGCTGCAGACTTTTCCGACCATGAAATGATAGCGGGCAGTCACTAGGACATAGCCAAGGTCCATGTGCTAGGAAAGTATGTGGATCCCTCACCATGCAGTCAGCAAGAGTCAAGGAGGAGGGGCTTGTCAAAGGACTTTGTGCTAAGCCTGCCCCTGCTTAAACGCCTCCAGTTCTGAGATCCTCATTTGTGTGCACAGTGATGAGTGAATCCTCTCCACACCCGGCTCTGCAGTCAGCACCCGGCTCTGAGGCCAGCACCCGGCTCTGAGGCCAGCACCCGGCTCTGAGGCCAGCACCCGGCTCTGAGGCCAGCACCCAGCACTGCCATCAGCAATCGGCTCAGTAATCAGCACCTGGCATAAGTGCTTGTCCAGAAAGGGCCAGTCTGGGGTTATTCTAATAAATCAGTGCACTTCTTTCTCATAGATTTTGGCCCTGATTTGTAAGGGCCCACAGGTGCTCTGAGCTTTGCGACTTTTTAAAACTAAAAAAAAAACTGGAGTAGAGAGATGGTAATCTCCCCCTTTGTGTTTCAGTACCTTAACATTTGTAACATTTCCACTTGATGTCAGCAAATAGGAACATGTTCATGACAGCTAAATATGTTTATTACAGCGAGAGCCTAAAACCCATTGCAACCAAATATTTATAACAGCTAAAGGTTTGTTACATTGTATCCAGTGTAAACAATCCTCTGTAACAGCCTGCACTCAATATTACATACAGATTATACAGCCACCGCTAGATGGAGCTCGCTACATACAGATTATACAGCCACCACTAGAGGGAGCTCACTACATACAGATTATACAGCCACCACTAGAGGGAGCTCACTACATACAGATTATACAGCCACCACTAGAGGGAGATCACTACATACAGATTATACAGTCACCACTAGAGGGAGCTCACTACATACAGATTATACAGCCACCACTAGAGGGAGCTCGCTACATACAGATTATACAGCCACCGCTAGATGGAGCTCACTACATACAGATTATACAGTCACCACTAGAGGGAGCTCATTACATACAGATTATACATCCACCACTAGAGGGAGCTCACTGCATACAGATTATACAGCCACCACTAGAGGGAGCTCACTACATACAGATTATACAGCCACCACTAGAGGGAGCTCACTACATACAGATTATACAGCCACCACTAGAGGGAGCTCACTACATACAGATTATACAGCCACCACTAGAGGGAGCTCACTACATACAGATTATACAACCACCACTAGAGGGAGCTCACTACATACAGATTATACAGTCACCACTAGAGGGACCTCGCTACATACAGATTATACAGCCACCGCTAGAGGGAGCTCGCTACATACAGATTATACAGCCACCGCTAGATGGAGCTCACTACATACAGATTATACAGCCACCACTAGAGAGAGCTCACTACATACAGATTACACAGCCAGCACTAGAGGGAGCTCACTACATACTACAGATTATACAGCCACCACTTAGAGGGAGCTCACTACATACAGATTATACAGCCACCGCTAGATGGAGCTCACTACATACAGATTATACAGCCACCACTAGAGGGATCTCACTACATACAGATTATACAGCCACCACTAGAGGGAGCTCACTACATACAGATTATACAGCCAACGCTAGATGGAGCTCACTACATAAAGATTATACAGCCACCACTAGAGGGAGCTCACTGCATACAGATTATACAGACACCACTAGAGGGAGCTCACTACATACAGATTATACAGTCACCACTAGAGGGAGCTCACTACATACAGATTATACAGTCACCACTAGAGGGAGCTCACTACATACAGATTATACAGCCACCTCTAGATGGAGCTCACTACATACAAATTATACAGTCACCACTAGAGGGAGCTCACTACATACAGATTATACAGCCACCGCTAAATGGAGCTCACTACATACAGATTATACAGCCACCACTAGAGAGAGCTCACTACATACAGATTATACAGCCACCACTAGAGGGAGCTCACTACATACAGATTATACAGTCACCACTAGAGGGAGCTCACTACATACAGATTATACAGCCACCACTAATAGGAGTTTCACTACATACAGATTATACAGCCACCACTAGAGGGAGCTCACTACATACAGATTATACAACCACCACTAGAGGGAGCTCACTACATACAGATTATACAGTCACCACTAGAGGGACCTCGCTACATACAGATTATACAGCCACCGCTAGAGGGAGCTCGCTACATACAGATTATACAGCCACCGCTAGATGGAGCTCACTACATACAGATTATACAGCCACCACTAGAGAGAGCTCACTACATACAGATTACACAGCCAGCACTAGAGGGAGCTCACTACATACAGACTATACAGCCACCGCTAGATGGAGCTCACTACATACAGATTATACAGCCACCACTAGAGGGATCTCACTACATACAGATTATACAGCCACCACTAGAGGGAGCTCACTACATACAGACTATACAGCCACCGCTAGATGGAGCTCACTACATACAGATTATACAGCCACCACTAGAGGGAGCTCACTGCATACAGATTATACAGCCACCACTAGAGAGAGCTCACTACATACAGATTATACAGCCACCACTAGAGGGAGCTCACTACATACAGATTATACAGTCACCACTAAAGGGAGCTCACTACATACAGATTATACAGCCACCACTAGAGGGAGCTCACCACATACAGATTATACAGCCACCACTAGAGGGAGCTCACTATACAGATTATACAGCCACCACTAATAGGAGTTCACTACATGCAGATTATACAGCCACCACTAGAGGGAGCTCACTACATACAGATTATACAACCACCACTAGAGGGAGCTCACTACATACAGATTATACAGTCACCACTAGAGGGACCTCGCTACATACAGATTATACAGCCACCGCTAGAGGGAGCTCGCTACATACAGATTATACAGCCACCGCTAGATGGAGCTCACTACATACAGATTATACAGCCACCACTAGAGAGAGCTCACTACATACAGATTACACAGCCAGCACTAGAGGGAGCTCACTACATACAGACTATACAGCCACCGCTAGATGGAGCTCACTACATACAGATTATACAGCCACCACTAGAGGGAGCTCACTACATACAGATTATACAGCCACCACTAGAGGGAGCTCACTACATACAGACTATACAGCCACCGCTAGATGGAGCTCACTACATACAGATTATACAGCCACCACTAGAGGGAGCTCACTGCATACAGATTATACAGACACCACTAGAGGGAGCTCACTAAATACAGATTATACAGTCACCACTAGAGGGAGCTCACTACATACAGATTATACAGTCACCACTAGAGGGAGCTCACTACATACAGATTATACAGCCACCTCTAGATGGAGCTCACTACATACAAATTATACAGTCACCACTAGAGGGAGCTCACTACATACAGATTATACAGCCACCGCTCAATGGAGCTCACTACATACAGATTATACAGCCACCACTAGAGAGAGCTCCACTACATACAGATTATCAGCCACCACTAGAGGAGCTCACTACATACAGATTATACAGCCACCACTAGAGGGAGCTCACTACATACAGATTATACAACCACCACTAGAGGGAGCTCACTACATACAGATTATACAGTCACCACTAGAGGGACCTCGCTACATACAGATTATACAGCCACTGCTAGAGGGAGCTCGCTACAAACAGATTATACAGCCACCGCTAGATGGAGCTCACTACATACAGATTATACAGCCACCACTAGAGAGAGCTCACTACATACAGATTACACAGCCAGCACTAGAGGGAGCTCTCTACATACTACAGATTATACAGCCACCACTAGAGGGAGCTCACTACATACAGATTATACAGCCACCGCTAGATGGAGCTCACTACATACAGATTATACAGCCACCACTAGAGGGATCTCACTACATACAGATTATACAGCCACCACTAGAGGGAGCTCACTACATACAGATTATACAGCCACCGCTAGATGGAGCTCACTACATACAGATTATACAGCCACCACTAGAGGGAGCTCACTGCATACAGATTATACAGACACACTAGAGGGAGCTCACTACATACAGATTATACAGTCACCACTAGAGGGAGCTCACTACATACAGATTATACAGTCACCACTAGAGGGAGCTCACTACATACAGATTATACAGCCACCTCTAGATGGAGCTCACTACATACAAATTATACAGTCACCACTAGAGGGAGCTCACTACATACAGATTATACAGCCACCGCTCAATGGAGCTCACTACATACAGATTATACAGCCACCACTAGAGAGAGCTCACTACATACAGATTATACAGCCACCACTAGAGGGAGCTCACTACATACAGATTATACAGTCACCACTAAAGGGAGCTCACTACATACAGATTATACAGCCACCACTAGAGGGAGCTCACCACATACAGATTATACAGCCACCACTAGAGGGAGCTCACTACATACAGATTATACAGCCACCACTAATAGGAGTTCACTACATGCAGATTATACAGCCACCACTAGAGGGAGCTCACTACATACAGATTATACAACCACCACTAGAGGGAGCTCACTACATACAGATTATACAGTCACCACTAGAGGGACCTCGCTACATACAGATTATACAGCCACCGCTAGAGGGAGCTCGCTACATACAGATTATACAGCCACCGCTAGATGGAGCTCACTACATACAGATTATACAGCCACCACTAGAGAGAGCTCACTACATACAGATTACACAGCCAGCACTAGAGGGAGCTCACTACATACTACAGATTATACAGCCACCACTAGAGGGAGCTCACTACATACAGATTATACAGCCACTGCTAGATGGAGCTCACTACATACAGATTATACAGCCACCACTAGAGGGATCTCACTACATACAGATTATACAGCCACCACTAGAGGGAGCTCACTACATACAGATTATACAGCCACGCTAGATGGAGCTCACTACATACAGATTATACAGCCACCACTAGAGGAGCTCACCTGGCTGCATACAGATTATACAGACACCACTAGAGGGAGCTCACTAAATACAGATTATACAGTCACCGCTAGAGGGAGCTCACTACATACAGATTATACAGCCACCTCTAGATGGAGCTCACTACATACAAATTATACAGTCACCACTAGAGGGAGCTCACTACATACAGATTATACAGCCACTGCTAAATGGAGCTCACTACATACAGATTATACAGCCACCACTAGAGAGAGCTCACTACATACAGATTATACAGCCACCACTAGAGGGAGCTCACTACATACAGATTATACAGTCACCACTAGAGGGAGCTCACTACATACAGATTATACAGCCACCACTAGAGGGAGCTCACCACATACAGATTATACAGCCACCACTAGAGGGAGCTCACTACATACAGATTATACAGCCACCACTAATAGGAGTTCACTACATGCAGATTATACAGCCACCACTAGAGGGAGCTCACTACATACAGATTATACAGCCACCACTAGAAGGAGATCACTACATACAGATTATACAGCCACCACTAGAGGGAGCTCACTACATACAGATTATACAGCCACCACTAAAAGGAGCTCACTACATACAGATTATACAGCCACCACTAGAAGGAGCTCACTAGAGGGGTGGCTGTGGATGTAATGTTTCTGGAATTTGCAGAGGCTTTTGATCCTGTTCCTCATAGATGTTTAATAGGTAAAGTAAGGTGTATAGGCTCAGAAAGTATAGTCTGTAATTGGATTGAAAATTGGCTGAAGGCCTGTGTCCAGAGAGTTGTGGTCAATGATTCCTATTCTGAATGGTCCCAGGTTATCAATGGTGATTAGGTACTTATGATTTACATACATCATATGTCCTAGGAGGAGTATCACTGGAGAGTCACTTGTAGAGAAGGATCAGGTACTAATAATCTACATATATCATATGTCCTAGGGGATGTAACACTGGAGAGTCACTTGTAGAGAAGGATCAGGTACTAATAATCTACATACATCATATGTCCTAGGGGGAGTAACACTGGAGAGTCACTTGTAGAGAAGGATCAGGTACTAATAATCTACATACATCATATGTCCTAGGAGGAGTAACACTGGAGAGTCACTTGTAGAGAAGGATCGGATACTAATAATCTACATACATCATATGTCCTAGGAGGAGAAACACTGGAGAGTCACTTGTAGAGAAGTATCAGGTACTAATAATCTACATACATCATATGTCCTAGGAGGAGTAACACTGGAGAGTCACTTGTAGAGAAGGATCAGGTACTAATAATCTACATACTTCATATGTCCTAGGAGGAGTAACACTGGAGAGTCACTTGTAGAGAATGATCAGGTACTAATAATCTACATACATCATATGTCCTAGGAGGAGTAACACTGGAGAGTCACTTGTAGAGAAGGATCAGGTACTAATACTCTACATACATCATATGTTCTAGGGTGAGTAACACTGGAGAGTCACTTGTAGAGAAGTATCAGGTACTAATAATCTACATACATCATATGTCCTAGGAGGAGTAACACTGGAGAGTCACTTGTAGAGAAGGATCAGGTACTAATAATCTACATACATCATATGTCCTAGGAGTAACACTGGAGAGTCACTTGTAGAGAAGGATAAGGTACTAATAATCTACATACATCATATGTCCTAGGGGGAGTAACACTGGAGAGTCACTTGTAGAGAAGGATCAGGTACTAATTATCTACATACATTTTATGTCCTAGGGGATGTAACACTGGAGAATCACTTGTAGAGAAGTATCAGGTACTAATAATCTACATACATCATATGTCCTAGGAGGAGTAACACTGGAGAGTCACTTGTAGAGAAGGATCAGGTACTAATAATCTACATACATCATATGTCCTAGGAGGAGTAACACTGGAGAGTCACTTGTAGAGAAGGATTTGGGTGTCCTCGCAGATGGTAGATTGTTAGTGCACAATGTCCAGTCAGCTGCCTCTAAGGCCACTAGGATATTGTCATGCATTATACGAGGCCTGGACTGGCGGGGCAGGGATGTAATATTACCGCTATACAAAGCGTTGGTGCGGCCTCATCTGGAATACACAGTTCAGTTCTGGGCACCAGTCCATAGAAAGGAAGCCCTGGAGCTGGAGAGAGTACAGAGGAGAGCGACTAAACTGATGGGGGGCCCGGAGGGTCTGAGTTATGGGTGAAGATTAGAAGAGTTACATGAATTACATGTATTTAGTCCTGAGAAGAGACGTCTGAGGGGTGGGGGGTGGGGGGTGGGGCAGGATTAACCTGTACAAATATATAAATGAGTCGTACAAAAAATAGAGAGAAAAAACTGTTCCATGTAAAATGTCCTCAAAGGACAAGCGGGCGCTGCCTCTGACTGGAGAAGAAGCTCAGTCTCCAGGAGCGTCAAAACTTCTTTACTGTAAGAGCTGTGAATGTGTGGAGTAGTCACCTCCGGACGTCGTCACAGCAGGAACAGGGGATGGGTTTATACAAGGATTCTTTACTGTAAGAGCTGTAAATCTGTGGACAGTCACCTCAGGACGTGGTCACAGGAGGGACGGGGGACGGGTTTATACAAGAATTCTTTACTGTAAGAGCTGTAAATCTGTGGAGCAGTCATCTCAGGACGTGGTCACAGGAGGGACAGGGGACGGGTTTATACAAGGATTCTTTACTGTAAGAGCTGTGAATCTGTGGACCAGTCACCTCAGGACGTGGTCACAGGAGGGACGGGGGACGGGTTTATACAAGAATTCTTTACTGTAAGAGCTATAAATCTGTGGACAGTCACCTCAGGACGTGGTCACAGGAGGGACGGGGGACGGGTTTATACAAGGATTCTTTACTGTAAGAGCTGTAAATCTGTGGACCAGTCACCTCAGGACGTGGTCACAGGAGGGACAGGGGACGGGTTTATACAAGGATTCTTTACTGTAAGAGCTGTAAATCTGTGGAGCAGTCATCTCAGGACGTGGTCACAGGAGGGACAGGGGACGGGTTTATACAAGGATTCTTTACTGTAAGAGCTGTAAATCTGTGGACAGTCACCTCAGGACGTGGTCACAGGAGGGACAGGGGACGGGTTTATACAAGGATTCTTTACTGTAAGAGCTTTGAATCTGTGGAGCAGTCACCTCAGGACGTGGTCACAGGAGGGACAGGGGACAGGTTTATACAAGGATTCTTTACTGTAAGAGCTGTAAATCTGTGGAGCAGTCACCTCAGGACGTGGTCACAGGAGGGACAGGGGACGGGTTTATACAAGGATTTTTTACTGTAAGAGCTGTAAATCTGTGGAGCAGTCACCTCAGGACGTGGTCACAGGAGGGACAGGGGACGGGTTTATACAAGGATTCTTTACTGTAAGAGCTGTGAATCTGTGGAATAGACACCTCAGGATGTGGTCACAGGAGGGACAGGGGACAGGTTTATACAAGGATTCTTTACTGTAAGAGCTGTGAATCTGTGGAGCAGTCACCTCAGGACGTGGTCACAGGAGGGACAGGGGACGGGTTTATAAAGGGTTTAACTGAATTCCTAAAAGTAAATGACATAAATGCTTATGAAAATGTGTAGAAATCTGAGTCTCTCTTCCTTCTGGGATTCACGTCCACCGATCCCTTGGTTGAACTTGATGGACTTATGTCTGGTTTCAATCGTATTAACTATGTAACTGTATGTAACTGTATGTAACTACGTATGTAACTGTATGTAACTGTATGTAACTACGTATGTAACTGTATGTAACTGTATGTAAGTATGTATGTAACTACGTATGTAACTACGTATGTAACTGTATGTAACTGTATAACTATATGTAACTACGTATGTAACTGTATGTAACTACGTATGTAACTATATGTAACCCCTTTCATGGACTCACACGACATGTGCGGACTGTTGGGGCACAGCAGAGGACACGACCAGCGGCCCTGCTCTCCGGTTCCCAGAGGACACGTTGCCAAGAAACACAGACACCCTCCTGGTTCCATGACCAGAGTGAGACGGGTCAGAGGTGGAACTTAATGTGGGGTCTGGCCTCAGCCTCAGTGTAGAGAGGAACCAGTATAAACCAGTAAGAGAACACATATCTGCACCTCAGTACTGGATACAGCATGCATAGCTCCCACATGTGCGGTAAACACCGCGTATGTCAACTGTGTACTACTTCACACATCATACATGACTGCCTTCTGCTACTATACATCATACATGACTCTCTCCTTCCTCCATACATCATACATAACTCCCTCCAGCCTCCATATATCATACATGACTCTCTCCTTCCTCCATACATCATACATGACTCCCTCCAGCCTCCATACATCATACATGACTCTCCAGCCTCCATACATCATACATGACTCCCTCCAGCCTCCATACATCATACATGACTCTCCAGCCTCCATACATCATACATGACTCCCTTCTGCTACTATACATCATACATGAATCTCTTCAGTCTCCATACATGACTCTCTCCTTCCTCTATATCATATATCACACTCTCCTGCCTACATACATCATACATGTCTCTCTCCTTCCTCCATATGTCACACTCTCCTGCCTCCACACATCATACATGACTCTCTCCAGCCTCCACACATCATACATGACTCTCTCCAGCCTCCACACATCATACATGACTCTCTCCTTCCTCCACACATCATACATGACTCTCTACTGCATCCATACATCATACATGACTCTCTCCTTCCTCCACACATCATACATGACTCTCTCCTGCCTCCATACATCATACATGACTCTCTCCTGCCTCCATACATCATACATGACTCTCTACTGCATCCATACATCATACATGACTCTCTCCTGCCTCCATACATCATACATGACTCTCTCCTGCCTCCATACATCATACATGACTCTCTACTGCATCCATACATCATACATGACTCTCTCCTGCCTCCATACATCATACATGACTCTCTCCTGCCTCCATACATCATACATGACTCTCTACTGCATCCATACATCATACATGACTCTCTCCTGCCTCCACACATCATACATGACTCTGCAGCCTCCATACATGACTCTCTCCAGCCTCCATACATCATACATGACTCTGCAAGCCTCCATACATGACTCCCTTCTGCTACTATACATCATACATGAATGTCTTCAGTCTCCATACATGACTCTCTCCTGCCTCCATACATCATACATGACTCTCTCCTGCCTCCATACATCATACATGACTCTCTCCTTTCTCCACACATCATACATGACTCTCTCCTTTCTCCACACATCATACATGACTCTCTACTGCATCCATACATCATACATGACTCTCTCCTTCCTCCACACATCATACATGACTCTGCAGCCTCCATACATGACTCCCTCCAGCCTCCATACATCATACATGACTCCCTCCAGCCTCCATACATCATACATGACTCTCTCCTTCCTCTATATCATATATCACACTCTACTGCCTACATACATCATATATTACACTCTCCTGCCTCCATACATGACTCTCCTCCCTCCATACATGACTCTCTCCAGCCTCCATACATCATACACGACTCTCTCCAGCCTCCATACATGACTTTCTCCAGCCTCCATACATGACTCTCTCCAGCCTCCATACATGACTCTCTCCTCCCTCCAGACATGACTTTCTCCAGCCTCCATACATGACTCTCTCCTCCCTCCATACATGACTCTCTCCAGCCTCCATACATCATACACGACTTTCTCCAGCCTCCATACATGACTCTCTCCAGCCTCCATACATGACTCTCTCCTCCCTCCAGACATGACTTTCTCCAGCCTCCATACATGACTCTCTCCTCCCTCCATACATGACTCTCTCCAGCCTCCATACATGACTCTCTCCTCCCTCCAATACATGACTCTCTCCAGCCTCCATACATCATACATGACTCTCTCCAGCCTCCATACATGACTCTCTCCAGCCTCCATACATGACTCTCCTCCCTCCATACATGACTCTCCCTCCCTCCATACATGACTCTCTCCAGCCTCCATACATGACTCCCTCCATCTCTCCTCCCTCCATACATTACTCTCTCCTTCCTCCATACATGACTCTCTCCTCCCTCCATACATGACTCTCTCCAGCCTCCATACATCATACATGACTCTGCAGCCTCCATACATGACTCCCTTCTGCTACTATACATCATACATGAATGTCTCAGTCTCCATACATGACTCTCTCCTGCCTCCATACATCATACATGACTCTCTCCTGCCTCCATACATCATACATGACTCTCTCCTTTCTCCACACATCATACATGACTCTCTCCTTTCTCCACACATCATACATGACTCTCTACTGCATCCATACATCATACATGACTCTCTCCTTCCTCCACACATCATACATGACTCTGCAGCCTCCATACATGACTCCCTCCAGCCTCCATACATCATACATGACTCCCTCCAGCCTCCATACATCATACATGACTCTCTCCTTCCTCTATATCATATATCACACTCTACTGCCTACATACATCATATATTACACTCTCCTGCCTCCATACATGACTCTCCTCCCTCCATACATGACTCTCTCCAGCCTCCATACATCATACACGACTCTCTCCAGCCTCCATACATGACTTTCTCCAGCCTCCATACATGACTCTCTCCAGCCTCCATACATGACTCTCTCCTCCCTCCAGACATGACTTTCTCCAGCCTCCATACATGACTCTCTCCTCCCTCCATACATGACTCTCTCCAGCCTCCATACATCATACACGACTTTCTCCAGCCTCCATACATGACTCTCTCCAGCCTCCATACATGACTCTCTCCTCCCTCCAGACATGACTTTCTCCAGCCTCCATACATGACTCTCTCCTCCTCCATACATGACTCTCTCCAGCCTCCATACATGACTCTCTCCTCCCTCCATACATGACTCTCTCCAGCCTCCATACATCATACATGACTCTCTCCAGCCTCCATACATGACTCTCTCCAGCCTCCATACATGACTCTCTCCTCCCTCCATACATGACTCTCTCCTCCCTCCATACATGACTCTCTCCTCCCTCCATACATGACTCTCTCCAGCCTCCATACATGACTCTCTCCTCCCTCCATACATTACTCTCTCCTTCCTCCATACATGACTCTCTCCTCCCTCCATACATGACTCTCTCCAGCCTCCATACATGACTCTCTCCTCCCTCCATACATGACTCTCTCCTTCCTCCATACATGACTCTCTCCTCCCTCCATACATGACTCTCTCCAGCCTCCATACATCATACATGACTCTCTCCTCCCTCCATACATGACTCTCTCCTCCCTCCATACATGACTCTCTCCTCCCTCCATACATGACTTTCTCCCAGCCTCCATACATGACTTTCTCCAGCCTCCATACATGACTCTCTCCAGCCTCCATACATGACTCTCTCCTCCCTCCATACATGACTCTCTCCTCCCTCCATACATGACTTTCTCCAGCCTCCATACATGACTCTCTCCTCCCTCCATACATGACTCTCTCCAGCCTCCATACATGACTCTCTCCAGCCTCCATACATGACTCTCTCCAGCCTCCATACATCATACATGACTCTCTCCAGCCTCCATACATGACTCTCTCCAGCCTCCATACATGACTCTCCTCCCTCCATACATGACTCTCTCCTCCCTCCATACATGACTCTCTCCTCCCTCCATACATGACTCTCTCCTCCCTCCATACATGACTCTCTCCAGCCTCCATACATCATACATGACTCTCTCCAGCCTCCATACATGACTCTCTCCAGCCTCCATACATGACTCTCTCCAGCCTCCATACATGACTCTCTCCAGCCTCCATACATCATACACAGCTCTCTCCTTCCTCCAATCATCATACATGACTCATGATAGCTGACATGTTTTACTGCCAAATTGCCAAAAACATGAAAAATGATGAAGATTATATGTGATACACGTCTATAGCTTAGATACTTATACTGAGATACCGGCTCAAGTACCACAAGCCTAAGATATTTACGGGCAAAACTCGCTTTGTTTTACAGCCATGTGCGAGAGGTCACAGAGCGATGTAGTGGGAGAAGAAGGGCCCACAGCAGCACAGAGGAGCTGCTAAATATCTTTCTGTTACATCAGTCATGTAAGAGTTAAAGATGCAGTTTACAGGACCCCGGGCCGCCCTCAGTCCGTGTCCTCAACTTCTCTGCAAGCGGAACTTGTGGGAAACTGCAGATCCACATGATACCGAGCAGAGCCCAATATATACCCAACCTCGCCCTCTACACGACCGGCAGCTGAGAACTACTGCCCCAATATACACAGTGCAGAAGAGGAGGCGGCCATAGTGAGGAGAATGGCGCTACTGTGTGTGACAACACCATGAATCCTGAACCACGGACAATCCCATAATGCAAAATACAACAAAAAAAAAAAGATTATACTCCGTGTACATCAACTGATCATTGTAAATAGGAGCAGTATTATAGTAGTTATATTCTTGTACATAGGAGCAGTATTATAGTAGTTATATTCATGTACATAGGAGCAGTATTATAGTAGTTGTATTCTTGTACATAGGAGCAGTATTATAGTAGTTGTATTCTTGTACATAGGAGCAGTATTATAGTAGTTGTATTCTTGTACATAGGAGGCAGTATTATAGTAGTTATATTCTTGTACATAGGAGCAGTATTATAGTAGTTATATTCTTGTACATAGGAGCAGTATTATAGTAGTTATATTCATGTACATAGGAGCAGTATTATAGTAGTTGTATTCTTGTACATAGGAGCAGTATTATAGTAGTTGTATTCTTGTACATAGGAGCAGTATTATAGTAGTTGTATTCTTGTACATAGGAGGCAGTAATTATAGTAGTTATATTCTTGTACATAGGAGCAGTATTATAGTAGTTATATTCTTGTACATAGGAGCAGTATTATAGTAGTTGTATTTCTGTACATAGAGCAGTATTATAGTAGTTGTATTCTTGTACATAGGAGCATATTATAGTAGTTATATTCTTGTACATAGGAGCAGTATTATAGTAGTTATATTCATGTACATAGGAGCAGTATTATAGTAGTTGTATTCTTGTACATAGGAGCAGTATTATAGTAGTTGTATTCTTGTACATAGGAGCAGTATTATAGTAGTTGTATTCTTGTACATAGGAGCAGTATTATAGTAGTTATGTATTATCTTGTACATAGGAGCAGTATTATAGTAGTTATATTCTTGTACATAGGAGCAGTATTATAGTAGTATATTCTTGTATAGAGCATATTATAGTAGTTTATTTGTACATAGGAGCAGTATATAGTAGTTTATATTCTTGTACATAGAGCAGTATATAGTAGTTAGTTATATTCTTGTACATAGGAGCAGTATTATAGTAGTTGTATTCTTGTACATAGGAGCAGTATTATAGTAGTTATATTCTTGTACATAGAGCAGTATTTATAGTAGTTATATTCTTGTACATAGGAAGAGTATTATAGTAGTATATTCTTGTACATAGGGGCAGTATATAGTAGTATTATATTCTTGTACGTAGGAGCAGTATTATAGTAGTTATATTCTTGTACGTAGGAGCAGTATTATAGTAGTTATATTCTTGTACATAGGAGCAGTATTATAGTAGTTATATATCTTGTACATAGGAGCAGTATTATAGTAGTTATATTCTTGTACATAGGAGCGTATTATAGTAGTTTATATTCTTGTACATAGGAACAGTATTATAGTAGTTATATTCTTGTACATAGGCAGTATTATAGTTATTATTTCTTGTACATAGAGGCAGTATTATAGTAGTTATATTCTTGTACGTAGGGCAGTATTATAGTAGTTATATTCTTGTAACGTAGGAGCAGTATTATAGTAGTTATATTCTTGTATATATAGTAGTTATATTCTATCATAGGAGCAGTATTATAGTAGTTATATATTTTTGTACATAGGAGCAGTATTATAGTAGTTATATTCTTGTACATAGGAGCAGTATTATAGTAGTTATATTCTTGTACATAGGAGCAGTATTATAGTAGTTATATTCTTGTACATAGGAGCAGTATTATAGTAGTTATATTCTTGTACATAGGTATTATTAGTAGTTATATTCTTGTACATAGGAGCAGTATTATAGTAGTTATATTCTTGTAACATAGGAGCAGTATTATAGTAGTTGTATTCTTGTACATAGGAGCAGTATTATAGTAGTTATATTCTTGTACATAGGAGCAGTTTATAGTAGTTATATTCTTGTACATAGGAGCAGTATTATAGTAGTTATATTCTTGTACATAGCAGAGTATTTTATAGTACATAGGGCAGTATTATAGTATTATATTCTTGTACATAGGAGCAGTATTATAGTAGTTATATTTGTACATAGGAACAGTATAGTAGTTACATTCAGTATAGTAGTTATATTTGTAGTAGGCATATTATAGTAGTTATATTCTTGTACATAGGAACAGTATTTATAGTTATATTCTTATACATAGGAGGCATATATAGTATATAATATTTTTGTACATTAGGAGCAGTATTATAGTAGTTTATATTCTTGTACATAGGGCAGTATTATAGTAGTTATATTCTTGTACATAGGAGGCAGTATTATAGTAGTTATATTCTTATACATAGGAGCAGTATTATAGTAGTTATATTCTTTGTACATAGGAAGCAGTATTATAGTAGTTTATATATTTGTACATAGGAGCAGTATTATAGTAGTTATATTCTTGTACATAGGAGCAGTATTATAGTAGTTATATTCTTGTACATAGGAGCAGTATTATAGTAGTTATATTCTTGTACATAGGAGCAGTATTATAGTAGTTGTATTCTTGTACATAGGAGCAGTATTATATAGTAGTTGTATTCTTGTACATAGGAGCAGTATTATAGTAGTTGTATTCTTGTACATAGGAGCAGTATTATAGTAGTTGTATTCTTGTACAATAGGAGCAGTATTATAGTAGTTGTATTCTTGTACACTAGGGAGCAGTTATTTATAGTAGTTGTATTCTTGTACATAGGAGCAGTATTATTAAGTAGTTTGTATCTTGTACATAGGAGCAGTATTATAGTAGTTGTATTCTTGTACATAGGAGCAGTATTATAGTAGTTGTTCTTGTACATAGGAGCAGTATTATAGTAGTTGTATTCTTGTACATAGGAGCAGTATTATAGTAGTTATATTCTTGTACGTAGGAGCAGTATTATAGTAGTTATATTCTTGTACATAGGAGCAGTATTATAGTAGTTATATTCTTGACATAGGAGCAGTATTATAGTAGTTATATTCTTGTACATAGGAGGTAGTATTATAGTAGTTATATTCTTGTACATAGGAGCAGTTTATAGTAGTTATATTCTTGTACATAGGAGCAGTATTATAGTAGTTATATTTCTGTACATAGGAGCAGTATTATAGTAGTTATATCTTGCTACATAAGGAGCAAGTATTATAGAGCTTGTATCTTTGTACATAGGAGCATGTATTATCAGTAGTTGTATTTCTTGTACCATAGGAGCAGTATTATAGTAGTTTATATTCTTGTACATAGGAGCAGTATTATAGTAGTTATATTCCTTGTACCATAGGAGCTAGTATTATAGTAGTTACTATTCTTGTACATAGGAGCCAGTATTATAGTAGTTATATTCCTTGTACATAGGAGCAGTATTATAGTAGTTATCTTGTACATAGAGCAGTATTATAGTAGTTATATTCTTGTACATAGGAGCAGCTATTATAGTAGGTTATATTCTTGTACATAGGAGCAGGTATATATAGTAGTTATATCTTGTACATAGGAGCAGTATTATAGTAGTTATATCTTGTACATAGGGCAGTATTATAGTAGTTTATAGTTCTGTTGTACATAGGACAGTATTATAGTAAGTTATATTCTTGTACATGAGGAGGCCAGTATTATAAGTAGTTAATATTTTTGTACATAGGAGGCAGTATTATAGTAGTATATTCTTGTACAATAGGAGCAGTATTATAGTAGTTATATTCTTGTACATAGGAAGCAGTATTATAGTAGTTATATTCTTGTACATAGGAGCAGTATTATAGTAGTTATATTCTTGTACATAGGAGCAGTATTATAGTAGTTATATTCTTGTACATAGGAGCAGTATTATAGTAGTTATATTCTTGTACATAGGAACAGTATTATAGTAGTTATATTTCTTGTACATAGGAGCAGTATTATATAGTTGTAATTCTTGTACATAGAGCAGTAGTATTATAGTAGTTGTATTCTTGTACATAGGCAGCAGTATTATAGTAGTTTGTATTCTTGTACATAGGAGCAGTATTATAGTAGTTGTATTCTTGTACATAGGAGCAGTATTATAGTAGTTGTATTCTTGTACATAGGAGCAGTATTATTAGTAGTTGTATTCTTGTACATAGGAGCAGTATTTATAGTAGTTGTATCTTGTACATAGGAGCAGTATTATAGTAGTTGTATTCTTGTACATAGGAGCAGTATTAAGTAGTTGTATTCTTGTACATAGGAGCAGTATTAGTAGTTGTATTCTTGTACATAGGAGCAGTATTATAGTAGTTGTATTCTTGTCATAGGAGCAGTATTATAGAGTTGTATATGTACATAGGAGTCAGTATTTATAGTAGTTGTATTTTTACATAGGAGCCAGTATTATAGTAGTTGTATTCTTGTTACATAGGAGCAGTATTATAGTAGTTGTATTCTTGTACATAGGAGCAGTATTATAGTAGTTGTATTCTTGTACATAGGAGCAGTATTATAGTAGTTGTATTCTTGTACATAGGAGCAGTATATAGTAGTTGTATTCTGTACATAGGAAGCAGTATTATAGTAGTTATATTCTTGTACATAGGAGCAGTATTATAGTAGTTATATTCTTGTACAAGGAGCAGTATTATAGTAGTTATATTCTTGTACATAGGAGCAGTATTATAGTAGTTATATTCTTGTACATAGGAGCAGTATTATAGTAGTTATATTCTTGTACATAGGGGCAGTATTATAGTAGTTATATTCTTGTACATAGGAGCAGTATTATAGTAGTTATATTCTTGTACATAGGGGCAGTATTATAGTAGTTATATTCTTGTACATAGGAGCAGTATTAGTAGTTATATTCTTGTACATAGGAGCAGTATTATAGTAGTTATATTCTTGTACATAGGAGCAGTATTATAGTAGTTATATTCTTGTACATAGGAGCAGTTAGTATTATATTGTAAGTTATAATTCTTGTACATAGGAGGCAGTATTATAGTAGTTATATTCTTGTACGTAGGGAGTTATAGTATTATTCTGTACGTAGGGCATATATAGTTATATTCTTGTACGTAGGAGCAGTATTATAGTAGTTATATTCTTGTACATAGGAGCAGTATTATAGTAGTTATATTCTTGTACATAGGAGCAGTATTATAGTAGTTATATTCTTGTACATAGGAGCAGTATTATAGTAGTTATATTCTTGTACATAGGAGCAGTATTATAGTAGTTATATTCTTGTACATAGGAACAGTATTATAGTAGTTATTCTTGTACATTAGGGCAGTTATAGTAGTTATTCTGTACATAGGAGGCAGTATTATAGTAGTTATATTCTTGTACGTAGGGGCAGTATTATAGTAGTTATATTCTTGTACGTAGGAGCAGTATTATAGTAGTTATATTCTTGTACGTAGGAGCAGTATTATAGTAGTTATATTCTTGTACATAGGAGCAGTATTTAGTAGTTATATTCTTGTACATAGGAGCCAGTATTATAGTAGTTATATTCTTGTACATAGGAGGTAGTATTATAGTAGTTATATTCTTGTACATAGGAAGCAGTATTATAGTAGTTATATTCTTGTACATAGGAGCAGTATTATAGTAGTTATATTCTTGTACATAGGAGCAGTATTATAGTAGTTGTATTCTTGTACATAGGAGCAGTATTATAGTAGTTGTATTCTTGTACATAGGAGCAGTATTATAGTAGTTGTATTCTTGTACATAGGAGCAGTATTATAGTAGTTGTATTCTTGTACATAGGAGCAGTATTATAGTAGTTATATTCTTGTACATAGGGAGCAGTATTATAGTAGTTATATTCTTGTACATAGGAGCAGTATTATAGTAGTTATATTCTTGTACATAGGAGGAAGTATTATAGTAGTTATATTCTTGTACATAGGAGCAGTATTATAGTAGTTATATTCTTGTACATAGGAGCAGTATTATAGTAGTTATATTCTTGTACATAGGAGCAGTATTATAGTAGTTATATTCTTGTACATAGGAGCAGTATTATAGTAGTTATATTCTTGTACATAGGAGCAGTATTATAGTAGTTATATTCTTGTACATAGGGGCAGTATTATAGTAGTTATATTCTTGTACATAGGAACAGTATTATAGTAGTTATATTCTTATACATAGGAGCAGTATTATAGTAGTTATATTCTTATACATAGGAGGCAGTATTATAGTAGTATATTTTTGTACATAGGAGGCAGTATTATAGTAGTTATATTCTTGTACATAGGAACAGTATTATAGTAGTTATATTCTTATACATAGGAGCAGTATTATAGTAGTTATATTCTTATACATAGGAGCAGTATTATAGTAGTTATATTTTTGTACATAGGAGGCAGTATATAGTAGTTATATTCTTGTACATAGGAACAGTATTATAGTAGTTATATTCTTATACATAGGAGCAGTATTATAGTAGTTATATTCTTATACATAGGAGCAGTATTATAGTAGTTATATTTTTGTACATAGGAGGCAGTATTATAGTAGTTATATTCTTGTACATAGGAACAGTATTATAGTAGTTATATTCTTATACATAGGAGCAGTATTATAGTAGTTATATTCTTATACATAGGAGGCAGTATTATAGCAGTTATATTCTTGTACATAGGAGCAGTATTATAGTAGTTATATTCTTGTACATAGGAGCAGTATTATAGTAGTTATATTCTTGTACATAGGAGCAGTATTATAGTAGTTATATTCTTGTACATAGGAGCAGTATTATAGTAGTTATGTATAGTTATGTTTGTTATATAAACACCATAAGCTGTTTATGGTGGACAGGACTCTTCTACGTGTGAAGGGCTTTTCTTCCTTGCTGATTTGGAAGGTGAATATGTCCGCCTTTAAATCCCAGAGCAAACCGAGGCTCCACTGCATGGGAAGGGAGTCTGTGCTAAGATCCAAGTCCTTTAGACCACTTGAATGGTCTTGGGGTGAGAAGGCCTCCATTAACTCATGGCTGTTGGAGGCGATTTTGTGCAACCTCAGATTAGATAGGGCGAGCATTTCTTGAGCCTTTTTTAGGAGACTGATTGCAGTCTTGTTCATAGGTGTACATTTCAAGCAGTCATCCACATAGAAATCTTTTTCCACAAAGGACCTGACATCTGACCCATACTTTGCTTCAACCTTTCGGGCTGAATGTCTGAGACCATAGATAGTGACTGCAGGGAAAGGACCATTTCCGAAAATGCGGTACTCTACAATGTCTTCATTGGGGTTGTTGTTGCGGCACCAGAAGAACCTCAAGTAGTTTCTATGTTCTTCCTTGACAAGGAAACAGTGGAACATCTGTTGTATGTCGGCCATAAATGCTACGGAGAAGTACCTCCAGTGTTATTGAGGTCTGGACCAGACAGTAAGACATCGTTTAGCGAGACACCTTTGCACCTGGCGCTCGGGTCGAATACTACTCTTATCTGCCCTGGTTTTTTAGGATGATAAATGTCGAATATGGGTAAGAACCAACACTCCGCAGAGTCTCGGAGCGCAGATGCCATTTCTACATGGTTGTTCTGTAATATTCTTTCCATGAAGGTAAAGAAATGTTCTTTAGTCTCTGGTGTCCTCTGAAGTTTATGTTTGAGGGAGATAAATCAGCTGTAGACAAGTTCCTTGTTGTTAGGTAAGCGTTGTCTCTGGGGTTCAAACGGTAAAGGTGCGACACAGCTTTTTGACTTGTCTTTTACTATTCCTTGATCCATGATATCCAAGAACATGCTGTCTTCTATGGACATTGCGACCCTGTTGCCTTCTCTTGTCCTGTGGAAGACTGTGCACCCTAAGTGATCTTGCTCACCATCGCAGGCATGGTCTTCACAGGAGATATCTGCGAAAGGACAATGCACAGGAGTGCTGTGTGGCACTTCTTTTATCAGGAAACTACTGTGACATGCCTGGAATAGGGAAGGACGTCCATTTTCAAGTGTGTTGGTGAGCATACTGTTGACTGAGGTCGGCTTCTGTGCTCCTCCTATACAGATGTCTCCTATGATGACCCATCCTCGGTCAAGTCTCTAGGCAAATGGAGCATTTTGGGAACCGTTAATCTGTCCTCTAGCCTTGTGAACTCGTAGTATGTCTCGTCCAAGGAGTAAGACTATCAGGGCTTCTGGGTCCAGTTCCGGTATCCGGTGAGCTATATGCTTCAGGTGGGGGTGTTATGCTGCTACTTCTGGTGTAGGTATCTCAAACCGTTTGTCAGGAATGTGATTACACTCCAATATGGTTGGCAGGGACATGCAGGTCTGACCATCTATGGACTCTACCTTGTACCCAGTTGCCTTCCTCCCTGCCGTCTCAACGGTACCTGCACATTTCCTTAAAGAGTAGGGAGAACCCTACTCTACGGCGTTGAAGGTGTTGAAGAAGGTGGATTTATCTAAAGACCTGTTGCTTTGATCATCTCGGTGGCTGAGAGAATAAACTCTGACGAGGCAGATTTTTGAGCAGTAGTTCCCTTCTACGAGTCCTTTACAGATCTCTGTACACTGAGAAGTGACTACTAGGGTGTCTATGTCAGTGTCTATCTGCTAGCTCTCCTGCTCCTCTGCTTGGGATGATACCTGAGAGGGTGGTCCAGGGTGTAAAGCCGTGTTGTGTTCTGTGCTACCACATTTCAGTGTATGTGAAACTGACCTTACAGTTCCTGGAGAAGTGCGATGTTGTAGTGCAGCGCCTGAAGCAGATTTCTTTGAGGAATTCTTTGCAGTTCTCTAAAGACTTCTTGAAGGCTCTTCTTGTGGTTTCTTGTGCAGGGGGCATTGTTTGGTAAGATCTTTGTTTATGTTCTCTTCTTGAGAAGACTTAAACGGGCCTTTAAGGAGAACCTGTGGAGGCAACATTAGTTTTGTGGACTGCCACTGGTGTTTTCGGAGGTTTTGACACCAGGGGTAGTGGAACATGACAGAGTAAAGTAAAAACTGGGATCATTTCTGATCCTTGCCTGTCGAGCAACAAAGTCTACAAACAACACGAAGGGGGGGAATGGTACATTATGAACCTGTTTGTAAAGGGAACCATGCGTGATTCACTTCTCCTGTAGGTTATAAGGGAGTTTTTGGACTATCGGATTGACACCTCTGGCAGTGTCCAGGAATGCTAACCCTGGCAGATCTCCTTCTGTCTGAGCAACCTGTACCTCTATTAAAGAAGAACTCCCGCAAAAATGTTTATTTTCTGACCTTAGAAAGGTGCATGATATAATCTGTAGTGAATGTAATCTTCTTATCAGAGACTGTATCTGTGAGTTATCCCCTCTCTTCTAATTGTAGCTGGGTCATGTGACCAACTCCCTGACCTCCAACTAACCCAGGACAGGAAGCCAGTTACTTCACTATTCATTCCTATCAGACTCAGAGTGAGGCTCCCATAGGAATACATAGAGAAATAGACTTCCTGTCCACACATAAGATGCTGTGTTATCTGGTGAGTCTGATTGCTGGTCACATGACACAGCGGAGAAACATCAGGGAGATATAACTCACAAATACAGACACTGGTAAGAAAATGACATTCACTACAGATTTACATCATTTCTAGCAGGACATGGAATAAAATTTTTTGCGGGAGTTCTTTGGCTATTGTGGCTGCTGCTTCTTTCTCTGCTGCGAGTTTTCCAGTGACGCTTGCAGGCATGCTCTTTTTCCATTCGTACTCTCTCTTCTTCCAGTGAGGCTTGCAGGCATGATGTCTCTTTTTCTATTCGTACGCTCTCTTCTTCCAGTGACGCTTGCAGGCAGGTTCTCTCTTTTCTAGTGACGCTTGCAGGCATGCTGTCTCTTTCTTAAGTTGCATCTCCTATGCAGCAAAGGAAGACCTTACTTTTGCAGCCTCTGCTTTTGTGCGGGCGAGAGCAGCCATTTCTTTTATTGAGGACTTGCTAGAGCAGCTTGCTCATGACCTGGTCCTAAATGATGATGTCTGGCTAGTGGGCATTGTGTGCCTGTTTGCTGGCTGCTTAATGTCTCTGTGCAGACTCAGTCTAGGTATGAACGGACTTCAGCGTGGTTTGGATCGTGCTGCGCTTGCTGGGGTCTGCACTCTCGCTTCTTGTAACTGTATGGCAGCCGCTCCAATCTTGTACATAGGAACACGTCGCTGATGGCGGCTCTGTATAGTCAGATCCACTATCACTGGCGACTAGAATCTGTTTTACTGTTCTGTCTTCTTACACCTTCACACGGTGTGCAGTCTGACATTCAGCATAAACCATTCCTGTCTTCCAAATAAGAGGACTTTTCTTTGTAGTCTAACTTGTTTATTGGTCAACAGGTCGTACATATGTGATTGATTGAATATAGAGATTGATTGTTTGATTGATTACTTGGTAAACAGGACTGTGTGGTGAAACTACAAGAATACAAATGACATGTATAAGTATTAAGCATGGATAGTATATATTATAACATTTACATTAACAGTGAAGCACATGGTAAAATGACTGCCAATACATAGGATTACATGGCTTGCTAACAGTAATAACTCCCTGAGTAACAATACAACTGACTGAACAGCTCTGCAACACACGATATCCCTGAAACAGAGGCAGATCTCTCACCAGATATGCTTTGACAAGCACAGTGGAGTTTGAGAAGAAGACATGAATAGGACAGCTCTGTACTGTGTCCTAAATGCTTCTCTTTCCCAGAATGCCTTTCACTCCCACAATGCAGTAGTCTTTGTAATAGGAAAAACAAGGTGAAATACAACTTTACACCGCTAGATGGTGCTATAACCACACTAAATACTTCTGAGATACGATGACTGAGGCAGAAAGTAAACTGTAATCATTTTCTAACCCTGCTGGGCAGTGCGTCTGTTCGTCTCAGCAGTCACAGCAGAAGTGCTGTGTCACTGTCTTACCGAGCCTGAGCCAATCAGAGCAAGCCCTGTCCATTAGGTCAGGTGACCGCTTTCTTCCCGGGGCTTTAACGCACAAATAACAAGCTAAAAAGTTCGCTAATTACTTGAATTTGTACGCAACAGCGTATAGAGTAACTTATACGTAGCATTAGCGTACAACGAACATTTTCAAATCCTAATGTAGCGAATCACCTAATAGTCGGATTCGCTTCATAGCTGAAAATTTCCAAGATTCGATACGAATCAACGAATCCACGAATAGATTCGCTTATCTCTAATCAAATGTATTTCCATTGGTCCCATATGCACAGTTGATCCATGTTGTGTGTTGCAGGCCTCATTGTGTAGGATATAGTATCAGTGTGGAGTTAAACTTTGGTAATTGAGCGGTTTAACAAATGACTCACGTTCCTCATTTACATTCAGGTATTCAGACCCAACCTGTGATTGATTTCTAATTTGCATTTTGTCATATTTATAGCGTTCTCTGGGATCAGTCAGTATGCGGTGTGTGAGGACTTGAATGGTTTATTATCATCAGAGCGTTGTATCATTCAGGAAGTAAATTCTCTAGAATTATTTCATCTTCCTCTAGAACAGCTAGATTTGCACATGTCATACGGTAATGATCACCTCCAGCGGATCTCACTGCCATAAATGATCAGAGAAGCTGCAAAGTTCTACCTTCAGAAATTAAGGGGATTATTGGGTTCAAAAACAAAATAACAAAGAAAAAAAAAAAGGAAACATTGGGCAATGCAAAAACTTACTAAAAGCAGCACTAATTACGTAATAAATCCGGCGGCGCCCCTCCAGTTCTCCCCGCTGCGCTTTGTTTACATGGCTTCAGCGATGATGCAATGTTTAAAACATGAGACCTCTTTAACCAGTCACTGTCCGGTGCTGGCTGTTGTGGTCATATGTTTGTTCTTAATGTGATGTCATTGATCCAGCCTGGAAAAACTGCAGTGACATCACTGGATTTAAAGGGGTTTCCCACGAGTTCAATACTGATGGTGTATCCTCAGGATAGGTCATCAATATCTGACCAGTGGGGGTCAGATACC